>PNEQ01067415.1:0-22395 GCA_003012365.1 Medauroidea extradentata | reverse complement strand
TTGAAAACACTGACACAACGTAGCTGTCTACAGACCAATAACATGCATCAAATATTAAAATAGCGGCACTCTTATTGGCTTAGTCAAATAGGGCAGTAGCTCCACGTACATGGAAAAGCCAGTAATCTTTTGATAAGCTGAACGTATGTTGAAGCCTAACAAATAGTCAAGTTTTCCCGCGATAAACCATCATCTCTACCAATGAGTCATGGTAAGTTATGGCAAGTAACGGAAACTTATGGAAGGTCATGGCAAGTCACGGCAAGTCTTCGCAAGTCATGACAAATCATTGCAAATCAAGGCAAGTCATTGCAAGTTACGGAAATACGTTTTAAGTCATTTATTATTACCGTTTATTCAAATACTTCCGCTTTTAGCTTAAAACGGCACCCTGCTGCTTCGCGTTTAGCCTGAGCCTAGTCCATAAGCTGTGAAGATGTGGTAGAGTGAGGTTATTTCTTTACATTTATGAAATTATTTAAGTAATTTATAGTTACGCACACTGTTAAAAAATGTGTAAAAATACACATACAAATAGCTGGTACTTTTACATTTTTGTACGTGTAATTACGGAGTACAATGACAGTAGGCCTAAAAGTAATTATACACAATTGTTCTTGCTGATCCAAAATATGTACAGATATTTGATTTAAAAACGCAAATGTGGACACAAATTTACTAGAAAGTTGATGTAAATTTACGTATTTGAATGAACGTGTACAAATACAGACACATATTGTAAAATTACACGCAATTTTGTGTTTTATAACCGCACTGTCTGTGTATAAATACACCGATTCAAATGTAAAAGTGCTTGTTTCACAGTGCAGTTTTGAAACTGCAAAATACTTATAAATTTACTCGAGCAATTTTCGTAGGTATAGCATCATATCAAGTAAACGATTTAAGGGTATTTTTAAACAGAACGCTTTAACAATTTTACCATCTCTGGCGTATGTACGTGGTCACGCATTTGTCTAAAAAGTATTTACAAACACCTAAACTTATTATATTTTATTACGATGTGATTTTCGCGTAAATTTACAGTTAAAAATGTGGAAAACCTGTTGCCATGTCTGTGAACCCCCACTTTACTCCAGTTTTACTGTGTTCATCTCAAAAATATTTTCGCTAAACGAAGTTGTAGTCATTTTACAAAACAATAAAATTTTTTTGGATAAACTTACTTGAAACACAAATTTTCAATACGGCAGTTGACTTGGTATAATAAGCTTGACCGTCGCGCAATTATTATGTCGTGCTATATATTAGTTGTACGGTTTAGCAAAAATGCACGTGGTAAGGAGGAGGAAAGTGTTTATCCTTGCTCATTTGGAGCAGCTTGCTAAAATAATCCCAACAATGCCAAAAACAACTAATTAAGTTGGCTATTTAGACTGGAATGAATAGATCTCATATCACAAACCACATTGATTAACGACCATCGGTGGTCTCGTGGTTACGGTCGTTGACTGCTAACTCAAAGATCTTCGGTTTGAATCCTCGCAGGATCAGACATTTTCGTTAGTTGGAAAAAATCATAAGTTACTCGAGGTAATTCGTAAGTCACGAATCACTTCAGAATTAATAAATCGTTCAGACATACCTCACAATAAGGTTCCGGTAAACTAAAAACTTTACACCAGGTTGCTAGTTAATTTCAAATTTACTGTATTATGTTTTTTTAATAATTTTTTTTTATTTTATTAAATTTTAATGTTTTTCCTTTGAGGTACGGTTTATTTAACATATCATTGTATTAAAATACATGTACCGCAGCATTTTACTGTGTTTTAACCGTTATGTACTGTAAAAATACACGGACATAAATCGTGTAAAACTACACGAACATGTGTGGAGATTGTGCTGCCACGTACATTCGTGTAAAATTACTCTAGCATTTTTTTACAGTGCACTTGGACTTCGAATTTGCATTTTTCATTTTATTTGTAATGCACGTTGATAGAACCAGTGATTTTTGGTGAAAAGAGTTTTGCAACAATTTGTTTCAATATGTTATGCGCACATCTGCAGCTGTGCATCGGGGCCAGTGATTGGATGCTTTTAACTCTTAGCGTCTCGGCGTTCCACCCACAAATCACATTCGTGTGGTATTGCTGTAACCTTCTTATGATTGGCGCAGTCAAAAAAGTGAGCGGTCTCTGCTCTAATGCTTTCTGCCAATAGCCATGAAGCATAGCTGCATATGTGCACATAAGGCACTGAAACAAATTGTTGCAATGCAATGCAAATTCGAAGTCCACGTGTATAACTATGAATTACTTTAACAATTTTAGTAATACTTATAACTAACCTCACTCCACCACATCTTTGCAGCTTAGGCTAAACCATGGCCGTCTTTATTAGAAGTCCGGAGTCATGAATGTGGCAACGCTGTATCGGAGGCCTGCTGCCGGTCGCTCATTGGCTGCCCTAGTCAGTGTAGACATGTACACCCCACTAAAGCTGCATATATACACGTTGCAGAGACTAGGGCACAGACGAAATAGTAATACAGACGTGAAATGACACACCGGCTCATTTGATACGGGCGAACTTCGCCGCTTATTGGCTGTTGATACCAGCCCCGTGTATGTTTTGCTCCTGCATGTTACGGTAGGTTTCCTATTGGCCTGGATGCAGACTTGCCCTACACTGATTGGTGGCAGGTGTTTCCGACATTTTGCTGGCCAGGGAAGCCATTTTGCTGGCGTGTGTGACTGATTTCGCCGTCCTACCGGCGATTTCACTTCTGTATTCCTAAATATTTTGTGACTAGAGTGGCCAAGAAGTGACAAGCAACAGGCCCCCCAACGCAGTGTTGCCACATTTAAGAATTCAGCCTTAGACGGCCATGGCTAAACGCGAAACAGCAGTGTGTCGTTTTAAGCTAGAAGCGGAAGTATTTTAAGATACAGTCATAGTAAATTACTTGCAATGTAATGTCCCTGATAAAACGACTATGAGCGAAGCAACTCGAACATTTATTCAAACATCGCATTTCTTCAACAAAAAACATAACCTTCATTTTCGATACTCTAGTAGCAAAGTATACTTTAGCTGCCGAAGTCAGGTTCATTGGTGACTTTGCCAGAAAGTCTAGTGTAAAGCTTACTTTGATTAAATTTTCGTCTATGAAATGGAAATCTGTGGATTTGCTTGAATTTGCTCATTGCAAAGTCTACTGTGCCACAAAGTATCGGTCATAAATACGAGCCTTAGACAGCATGCTTATCCAGGAAGTCAGGACGGTTTAAAGGATCAACACAATCGACCTCTTGGGCATGTTTCTCAGAAGAGGAATGTCAAAGTCAGGCAAACTTAAACTGCATAGACTATATTGTGAACGAGAATGTGTGTGCGCGCACGCGTGCCACACTTCCCCAACCTTAAAATATGTTCAACGAATCTATGCCCGTTTTCATCAAACTCAGATACGCGTAGCACTTAGCAAGGCCACTTGTAGTTTTATGTATTTTATTAATTTTCTGTTCTTGTATTCAAAATTGCAGACATTTGAAAATTTTTGCACTGCCATATCACAATAATTTGACCGATACAAATCAAATTTAAAATTTCACATTTTCATATGTTAGTATCTAAGCATAAAATGTAAGAAAGTAAATTGCCGTATGTCCGCAATTCTGAAATTTAGAACATTACTAGTTAAAAAGAAATTAGTGTCATGATTTCAAAACTGGAGCAGTTGCAAAAAATATTTTTATATTTACAATGTCTATCATCATAATTTTGGCTATCGTATGATATTTAAAAGTGAATGTCCGCAATTTTGAAACGTAGTACAACGTGAATAAATAAAGTTTCTTCGTATATTTTGAAAATTACAGCACCGATTCATGGCTGTAACCAGGATTTAGTCCAGGGCATAGGAATGAGAAAAGAAAAATAACCTAAACAGTTACATAAATTCGGCAATTAGTTTATGATACGTTATAAAAGACCCGCAGTTCCCTTTATATTTATGATAACCACCATTGAAATGTTTTAGTAAATGAAACTGCACAAACCAATTCATTTCATGTACGCAAAACAAGTATACAAGACCTGGTAAGCTTATAATAAAGCAATGTGACGGAAGTTGCCGTTTCAGACTAATAATGAAAACATATTCTTATCAGCTTGAAACACTTCCGAAGATAAAAGTGACCTAAAAAAGGTATCCACTTTACATTTGGGGGAAGGGGTTAAGTGCCCTTCCTCCCTATCCCTCCCTTCCCGCACCCGAAAACCAATTATGTATGTGTGTGCACATGTGTCTAAATTTATTTTTAGTTTGATTTATACGACTACCATTTTCAAAAATAGCAAAACGTAAAAACGTAAAGTTGTAAAGTAATAAATATTGGGGTGTTTATACTTTTCGTACATAAAGTTTATGTTTACATCTATGACGTTATATGTGTTACGAGCAAATATGATACAAGAAATAAGTAACGCTGGGTAAGGTAGCGGAACAGTTTCTGTGAAAAAAAGTAGAGGAAAATTATGTAGTGGAAAATAATATAATGTTAAAATTTAATTTTTACCACAGAGTTATAGTAGTACTGAAGTATAATGAAAAAGGTTGACAATGGGAATAATTATGTATAGGAGGGGAAATAAATCGTGTAATATTAAGTAAGTTTGGTTGGCACCACTGAAGAACAAATGTTTTCACGACGTAGGCTATGTTGTTTTAAATTGTGTATACTCAAAGTGTCTTTATTATTTACATAGTGGAAGCTAAGTGTTAGTGGTAATTTCATAGTGATGCGTTTATGGTTTTGGGTGTTTTATGATTATTTATTAGCATTTTCGTGTACGTAATAAAACATGAATGATATCTTTAAAGGTATCCAACGACCGTTTCGTTAAGTCGGGAGTGCCCTGTTGATTTGTTATAGGTAGTGTTCTAGATTACTGGAAACGGTAGTATTGGTATGTGAAATAGTACCATGCAGATTAGTAGAGTGTTGACTAGAATTAAGTTTTTCGTTTGTTTGAACTGTTTTATTGTATTGCGATTTATGTAAGACATGTTAGTTTTGGATTGTGTAACTGAACGATGCAATATGCAACATCCGATTGTGGAATAAGTTGGTGCCTCTGTAGAGGAATGGACTGGATGTTGCTCTTGTAAGGTAAGTCGTTGAGGTCATAAAATATTTCGTGTTTTAATTTATAAAATGTTATTGTGATAATGTCAGGTACTTTGCGACGTCGACGTATGTATGTTTACAGTGACGTGTATGTAAAAATGAATTATTTGGAAGTTGCATCTATCAAATATATTATTGGTATCGAATAGTAAAATAAAACCCATCCGCTCATTATTGCTTTGCGATACAAAAAAAAAATTGTAAAATTTAGTTGGCAGGTGAATTTTTTGGCGAAGTAATTGCGATAACGCATATTTTGTATCTGGTATCGCAATGTAATAAAGAGCGGATGGGTAATATGTCTTGCTATCAGGCAAGCATCCTGTAGCAAGCATCCAGTCACACCTACGCATCTTCTCTACAGCCTTCCTAAACTGTCCCACACCTCCCAACGACACCACCTCCTCTCGCAACACATTCCACTCCCTGACCATCCTAACCAGCATCGACTATAGTCCCGTCCCGTCCTCCCTTTTGTAGATGTTCAACTAGTGCACTCCATCCTCGTCCCGTCCCATTATCTTATACATTCTAACCAGTCTTTCCACCCTTCTCCTATCCTTCTTCAGTATGTTCCATCCCATATCCCTCATCATCACTGATGGCCTGAAATTACTTTCATCCTCTTCATCCTGCCCCTGCGCCTTATCCACTTACCCTCCCACCCATCTGGCTGCCCTTATTTGCACCCTCTCCAGTTCCTTCACCCCCACCTCAACATGGGGGTTTCACTCAGCTGTAGCGTACTCAAGAACAGGTCGGACCATGGTTTTGTAGGCCTTCTCCGTCACCTCCGAGCCCCATCATTCCTAGCACTTTCCTGCCCTTTGCGACCACTCTCTGAACTTGGCTTTTCTATCCAAGATTTTCATGTAGAACCACTCCCAGGTACTTTTACTCAGACGCCTCGCCTATCTCCTTTTTTATAACGTAAATAACTAAATGTTATTTGCCACATGATTCTGGAACTTCTGTATCGATTTTAACAATTGTAACATGATTTGTTGTTTGACAGTTCATTATAACTTAATTTTAATGTGGTAATAAGTCCGCCGTTTGGAAGATAGCATGACATAAATAGTTACAGTTACATTTAGAGTACTACTTAGCGGGTTACAACAAAATTTTATATTGTGAGAGCCCATCTTCCAAGCTTTGTTGTCCAGGTCCATCACTTTGCGAGATAGCGACAAATGAACTTCTGGGCTGATTGTAACAAAATGTTATATTTTGCTGTTCGTAATGCAAGCTCTGATTTATGTAGCATTTATTATTTAAGTCCGCCATTTTGGAATAAATAACGACACGACTATATAAATATTTTATGGTATGTTTCGTGAACTTCTAAACCGATTGTAACAAAATGTTATACCTTGAATGTTTAACATTCACGTCTCAATTTTAGGCAGTGTTTACAGTTGTGTGCTCGCTATTTCGGAAGATAGTCACTGCATGGATAAATTAATATTTTATTGTATGTTTGAAGCACGGGGTGGCCATGCCATACACTGCCCAGGCAAACACTTGAAGTCAGTGTGTTTGTGCCCTTGTTGCTTGAACGTTATACATGTGGTCACTGTAGTCAATAACATTGTTTCTGCCATAAGAGACAATGTATTTTCCTCGAAGTTTGAAGAACAATAGAGTTAAAATGATTTATCGAATAGCATATGTATTGTGTTTATCGCAGTCTACGTTGTTTGGGGAACAAAATTTTTAAATAATATTAAAACTCAGCTACATGCTTGTGTTTTGAAATACATTTCAGTGAGTATCGACATCGCCAACTGCTTATGCATGAACAGCATTGTTAAACTAACATTTATGCTAGTTTCTGATATTTATTTAACATTTTTTGTGCAAATTTGTTCGTTTTATTGTTATAAGCAAGCAGTTGCACATCGTCAGTGACGTACATATGCGTAAATAAACAATATATGTGGCCGTTTTTTTTTGCTCGCTAGGCTTATCTGTATAAACACGTAAATTACACTATGCTAAAGTAAAACATTGCCTTTTTACTCATGAAATATAACAGTAGCATATGTATTTCACGTACCTGTTCTCTCTTTACATCGGAATTCAACGCACGTAACCGTTTTCATTTAAATCTGTTCATTCTACAGTTTAAGTACCATACGAGGCACTTACGAAAACTCTACTCGATCAACTCGATGCTGTGTGTTGGGCTACACTAAATCATTGTTCACGCAAAACTGGCATATATACGCCGACTTCAAGGAAGTCCCAACATGCCATCTCCTGTATACTCATAACTCCATGGTTTGAAGAACTTTTTGACGTATTGGGTCCAAATTTTATAGTTTTTATGTTAATCGTTCAAATTTGGATTTTATTTGATCGTGTAGTTGCAGCTAGACCTTTTGGAATATAGTGTAACATTAACACGTATATAATTTACGTAATATTTGGCGAGTTTCTAGAGCGATATACCAGATTTGTTTCAAGTACGGTTTTATTTTCGTATGTCTTTGGAAATGTGTGTGTGTGTTTATGTAAAACATTAACTAAATAGTAATGCTGTTAGTCTTAAAAAATAAATTTAATAACTAACAAAGAATTGGCAATTTTTTTGAATTCATATATATTTCATGTTCTTTTCTGGGTTTTCTGTGACGCACAACAAAGTTATTCAGCAGCGTATGTCAAATACAGTATATTAACATTATTTTAGATATTTTGGAGTTGATGAATTGCTGGCCGCGGTGTGAGTGGGAAAACATTCGTGTCGAAAACGTGTTCCAGTAAATGGAAAGAAACGAGAGACATGGACTTCGGCAAAACTTTATAGTAAATAAAGAATATTGGGACCATAGTTAAAGTTGAGTGTTGGGCCTACACAAAAATGCTTGGTCAGCGTTTGATTTTAGGATAAACGCAGAAATATGAGTGTGAACATATTTACGAATAAACAAAACATCTGGGATAGGGGAACAAGCAGGACAATAACTTGCTGGAATTCACAGAATGATTTAGAACGAAGAGTGCTAATTTCGCGAAGTTGACAGCTTATGAAAAAGTAAATCGAAAATGTGTTTTCAAATTTCAGTAAAGCGAATTATATAGGGAGTAATGACACCATGTAAATCGACTTCGAAGTTACATTTCTTTAAATAAAATCATAAATACTTTGTCTTTCATTGTTTTGACACTGTTCAGCATTTTGTTGCTTAGTATCAAGTATTATATAAATTCATATTTACAGAAATTTCATGTTATAGTCGATTTTCAGGGTAGCATTGTTCTTACTACAATCCACTTTACCGGGAAAAATAAAGTTTTTCTTCAGTTTAAGCTATCACCACGCAAAATGACACAGTCAGTCTTGACTCACTCTATATATATTCTAATTAACCTTAAATAAATAACAAAAGTAACCACAACTAAATATTAACTGTTTTTATCATTTAAATCTGGACTTTAAGATGATAGAAAATAGTTTACATTTACAAAGAAAACACTGTTATATTTCCTGCGTATGTTGAACGTTCTCAAACTCAAAATACAGAAGAAATTATATCAAACATAAACTTGTGATGTCATTATTCCTGCATTTAGGATATAATTTAAGAAGCAGAAATCTGAATACGAAAAAGATGAATGTCATCTATGACTGTATACTACAACGTTTACGTAAACTTTGTATTAAGCTGTGCGCTGATTTTAGCAAGAAAATATGCCTCATATTTTCGGTTGTTGTTTACTGTAAATAGCTTGATGTATTTTTTTTTGTTTCCGTTAAGATTTTGTGATACATTGACAATGACGTGGAATCTAAAAAAAGTTTTTTTTTTAATTTCTTAGGACATTATGAATGCATCTATAACGTTTGATTAAAAAGATTTTTTAGAGTTTCAGTATAATTTTATTACATTCAAAATAAACATTTATGTTCAGCCATTGTATAGAATGAACTACGCACAAATTCACAGTAGGAATTACTTTACATAAATATAAAACATCTTATACTTCACGAATATTTAGAGGCATTTAAAAAATTGTAACCGATACGTTCTTGCGCAGATATTTTTTTCAGTGCAGTTGCATTCACTCTTTCATTAAGCAGCGGAAATAAGTTTTTAGTAGGCGAGGTACCATTAAATTACTGTTCAACATAAAATGATACTTAATTACACTGCAACACTAGAGCTGTCTTGATGATTTTTTGTACGTTTAGTAGTCACATAAACCGCACTTGCAGTCCGCGCTTAGTGTACGTTCTTGAACATCCTGTATACACATCTCTCTCGCGGGACGATGCACTGAACATGCGCACAGCCACCTCGACGCAGGATCACTTGATAGTACCGTAGCTCTTGCCTTCTTTCTGCCGCAGCATGCGGAGGAACGAGCCGAGCACGAATATCGTCCGGCGGTGTCGCTGGAAAATGCCGGAGTACAGCTTGTTGCGCGTCGCCTTGCGGCCCGCGTCCTCAGAGCCCGGGATGTCCGGCTCGTCACCCATGTCCCGTCTTCGGCGTCGGCGGCAGGCGTCGCTCGCTCCAGCGCCCGCGTCTGCACTCATCAACACCGTGCGAGATCCACGTGAGTCGCGCCGCTCGAGCGGAGATGCTGCAATCTCGCCTGGATCGCCACGATCGAAGAAGCGTGAGTACGTCACCGCCCCGTCGCGTCGCCGCCACCGGACACGGTCCTAGATCCGCGACAGGCGTGGCAGCATGGTGACACCTGGACTGCCCCGGATCCTCACACTGAGACGATCGAAGATGCGAGAGGACGCTCGCGCACCTAGATCCCAAATATTTGTGGCGGCACCTCCACGCTCGGGCGGTCCCTAGATCCTTACAGCGACCGAAATTCTCTCCAACTTCAGGCGCGAGTGGCTAGTCCTACATCCTAGCAGAAAATCACGATATGTTCGAAGGAGAAGCAACGGAAATCGCACAAGTGACTTGAAACGTCTCCAGTGGTTCGACTGACGTAATTTGTCTCTAACGCTGCTGCTAAACCGCCCGAGCGCGGTTCTATGGCTGCGTAGCAACCTTCACGGCAAACATCATTTTCTTGGCTTCATCGAGCGACTACTCTGCTCATTTAGAACGTAGCGCAGAGAGCACAATGAAAAATGAAATTCGCAGGAGCGATTCTAGGACATGATATCTGGGTGGGCCCCAAGGGTCCCCATACCCCAATCAAAAGCGGGGGGGGGGGGGTTCCCCCAAAATTTTCGATTGTAAGGTGCCAAATTGTTCCAATTTAAGGAGTTTCCGAACTAAACATGTGAATTTACCGTTGTAAGAAATTGTTATATTATTAAGAATCTAATATACATTCGTAACTTGGGGTGTAATATATATATATATATATATATATATATATATATATATATATATATATATATATATATTACACCCACACGATAAAAATAAGTTATGGTGATTCATTGTCTTACATGATAAACCTGTCAAATTGTTCAGTATATCAGTAATAATATTCCGTTTTAGCTACCAATTAGAAAATAACGATTTAGATAAAATTTAAATAAAAACAAAAACATCACATCAAAATTTTGGGTGGGCCAGGGCCCGCCTGGTCCACCCACTAAAACCGCCACTGGAAATTCGTCTTTAAGATAATTTCTAATGATTTCCGAATATAATATTTTAAATCCAGAAAAATATTGATAAAGTATAACCGCTAACTATATTTTTGAAAATTAATTTCCCTATGTAGCCTAGTTTTATCAACACAGATTACATCATAATTTTTGTAAAATTTTCACTTTAATATCATTTATTTAAGTTGATAATTAGCCAAAACTACTTACATTTTTTGTTTGAAAAAAATATGCTGTATAGTAAAAATAATATTCAACATATTTATGTGGCGGTTTTATGATATATACTCCATTTCAAGATTTAAAAAATATTGATCATAAAAACAGCGTAACTAAGGACCCGTAGTCTTAAATAATGCGTGCATAGGAAATTCATGACTGAATGAAATGTTTTGGATATACACCATGCAGTACTGTGGGCCAAGAAAACCAATAACGAGACAATTAACAATAACATTATGTCATTACTGAATTGTTTGGTTTTATATAATTTACGATGTTGACAATAATCAAACTCAGCTATTTTATTTAATTCTTTTTTTTTTGTCTCGTTATTGGCTTTCAAGTAAACAATAGTTATCTGCTAGGTGTGTGTCCAAAAATTTAGTTTAACTGTTTTTAAGACGTTTCAATTAAAATATTATTTTGTGTACCTATGAAAAATGGTTTTACCTTCTAGAATTATATAAATGTGACATAACTTCCATAGGAAAAAATTACGTCACATCAAATTCACGCATTTGTAACTTGTAAAACAGTCATTCACAAACTAAATCCGGAGTACGAAAGTACTGCTATAAGATATATTTTCGTAAGATTCATGTGACAATTATTCGTAGCTAGATTATAATATATACGCATAATGCACGAAATTTTCTTTTCGTTCAACTTCCGTTACAATTTTTGGTCGGTATGATTAAAAAAACTGAGGTAGAACAAACCTTTTATTATTTTTGCTTAGAACGCTCCTTTCTGAAATCGAGAAGGTTTTTTTTTTGCTCTTAAAATATTTGAATATGATTTTGATACCCGCTGAAATCAGAAAACAATGTGCATGTTTCAATTTGTTTGAAATGGAATTAATACATGTAAAATATCAACATTAGTGTTTAGGCATACATCGTATATAGTGTGTGACACACACACACACACACACACACACATATATATATATATGTATATATATATATATATATATGGATAGATAGAGAGAGAGAGAGAGAGAGACAGAGATAGAGTTCACAAAATAAACCAACATACTCCGGTAGGAGATTCCATGTAAAAAATATAAAGTGCGAAATATACCAAACTCTTTGCACGTAAACGTATATTAAGTGAGAGTAAACATTTGAATTTCGATTATCGAGTTTGAAAACAGTATTTTCCCAACAGAGACTGGAAACCAAATGTCGTAAATTGACCATACTCAGAAAATTCCTTCATATTTAAGTGGTATTGAAACCCACAACAAACTCTGTTTGATGCCTTCCACCTTTATGAAAATATCAGGGGTTGCCACCCTCAAACCGATTACTAGTAAGAGGCTCAAAAGCGACGAAGCAGTAAGGTCGAGCTTGAAGCGCGCATCAAATGCCACGTTGCCTCAACGAACCAAGCGCTAAACTAGCGTGCAAGGTTCCCGCCGAACGGTTTTTACTATGGGACATTAAGCGGCGGCCAAATAATTTTACTGGTGGAAAGTCTGCAGCTAAGTTCAGTGCAAGTCGCAGTATGAGTTTCACATACATCCTGTTAGTACATTTTGAAGTACGGTAGTCTGAAAATACCTTTTTTAGCCATGTTGTAGGGATTATAAATAGTGTTTTTAATGAGCGTGGCATATTAACAAAGAGGTTCCAAACTTGTCTGAAGTTTGTTTTCTTTTCGTACGTTAGCACAATGGGCACACGTGGAATATTTTTGTAGGAAAAAAAACTGTTTACGAACACACAGCAACGCATTTGAAGCGTGGCGTAGGCGGCCGCCTTAAGGTGGATTATTAAGTAATGTGCCCTATATTACAAATATGGTACTATTGTAGCAACACTCTAGGACCAAACGCACATGAAACACGAGCGCAACGATACAGAGCCTAGCACGTGTGTGTTTTTTTTTTCCGCCACACAGGTGATGGTAGACATTCACTGTAAACAACACGTACCACACATAGCTTACATAACCGTGTCAACACTTTGCTTGAGGCACTCTATCGCTGCACCAAACGCTTCACACATGTTTCAAAGAATATGAAATGTTGATTGTGAGCAGGTGGAACAAATCGAACCATTTTATAATGTAGTACATAGTATATAGTATTGATTATTAACCCAGATCTAAAGTATTGCGTATCTTTGACAGCACGAAAGTAGTACGTAAAACGGGGATCCATGTTATTTGTCTTATGTTGGAATCACTGTAGCGTGACTCGAAGGGCGCGAATCGACTCTAAATGTTCTTGTTATTGTGAACACTAATTCCTCTGTCGCGGGACAAACGCTAACAAAAATATTTAATGTAAATAGTTCCTTGCTACTTCATACTAACCTGTTTTATTTTATGACTGAAGTAGATGTTTACAGAATATCAATTTTTTCCAGTTTATTTGCAATATGTTTAAATACCCAAATGTGGAAAAAAAAGTCACAATTACGCGTTCGTCTAAAAAAATACGATTTACTAATAATAACAAAAAAATCACTCGTAAAAGAAATAAATGCAATTTAAACTCATGACTTTCACCAACACTTGGGCACAAAACTAAATTCAGGTTTTTAGCTTCGTCTCCCTGACATCATTAAAGCCTCGACGCTGATTGGCTGACAAGTTATTTTATTCGTGTCGCGCACTTCGTGTCGCGTCCGTTAATCTATTGTGATTCCAGCATGGTGGAATTACGTAGGCGCGACAGAAGCGTCACGACCATCGCGGCACCTGTAACTAAGGATGTCCGCCAATCAGCTCCGAAGTTTATGTGACGCCAGCTCGACAAAATGGCGGAGGCGATGCGAATTCCAAATATAAGTTATATCTATTTTATACTAGTCGGAGTTCAATTTTGCGCCTAAATGTTTGTGAAACCAGTGAGTAGGAAGTAAATTGCGTATATTTATTTTAATGAGAGACTTTCATTCGTTATCGTAATCAAAATAATATTTTAAAGCAAATAAGTAGAGGTAGATTTACAATCCCCTGACGAGCCCGACACAGAAAAATCTGAGCAATTCGCGCTGTCGCGCAAAGTGGCTGACATCTAGCGGTGAGTTTATGAACTAGTAATGATGGCATCAACAAATGTTTTGCCGTTTACGGCAATGTAAAAGTTCAAATGTATTTTAGAGTTTTATCGCGTAGAAAACCAGTAACTTGCAATGTTCTGAATTTGCAAATTGTTAAAATTAGTCTCAACTTGCCTTGTTGCCCTGTTAGTTAAGGATAAAAAGTTTTCAAAGCATTATTTTCCAGGTGAAAATTGCAGTTGCTTCGTGCTCGGTAAATTCAACTTGAAAGATAGATAAATATGTTTGAAATAGAACAAAATGTAAAAATTAAAGAAAATTAATGTACGTAAATTAAAAATAAATAATTCTTCGCTATAAATATTGTACATGTGCATCGCATTCAAACTATCACCAAAAAAGAAATCCAACGTAACCAATGTTTACACCTTAATCGTAACACATTATAGTATCCAGTTTGCAACTGTCATTAAATACATTTTAAATTAATTCATTTGAATTTAATTTACATATTAGTAAGGACTTTTTTAAACATAAATATATAATAGATAGATATTTATTTTTCAGTTTAGCATACAACAATGCTATTTGAACTCGTCAATGAGTAGATACAAAAAGACATACAAGCAAATAATAACACAAGTAGACAAGTCAAACAATAAAACAAGGACAAGACAAACAAAACAAATTTGCAACAATTTAAGTATGCTTGCGTTAACTGCATGCTAGGACCTCTAAAGGGCGCGGTTCACCTCAGTTTTCAACGTCTTTATTTATTTTTATATGTGTACCAGATATTTTCCCTTTATTTTAGACATAAATTGTGATTAAATCTTCCTCTTATGAAACTTTTGTATCTCTCATAGTTTTTGCGTTATGAGTCGTAAACGTCAAAATTTGCACTTTACGGTTTTAAGTACGCCACTAAAACAAACTGACATACCAAACCGATAAAATTCACAGTGTATAACCATGTTGTAGGCTATGATTTGACATATATGAAAACAAAAAATTTAATACTTTTGTATTTAATAAGAAATGCTGAATTTTGAAGTGAAAATTTAAAAAATACCAAAAATTTCTTAGAAATACAAAAAATAAAATTTTTGTCTTTATATAGGCTACGTCAAATCATGGCCAACAACATTGTTATATAGTGTGAATTTTTTCAGTTTGGTATGTCAGTTGGTTTTAGTGGCGTACTTAAAACCGCGAAGTTCAAATTTTGAAGTTTACGACTCATTACGGAAAAACTATGAGAAATACAAAAATTTCCTAAGTAAAAGATTTAATCACAATTTATGTATAAAATATGAAAAAATATATCTGGTACAAATATATAAAAAAAGACATTGAAAATTGAGGTGAACCGCGCCCTAAGTTAAATCAATACCCTATCTACAGTATATACCCTATATATTCAAACACGTAGGGCCTACGAAACCAATCTAGTATCACTAAGGAAAATCCGTTGTATTTTCATTATATGCGCTTTTGATATTTAATAGTAACATCGCTATCTATTATCAAAATTTTAAACTGCTTTAATTTTATCGTAGTTGGAACAGTATTAGTTGAAATTTCTTAATTTTGCAGACATCCCTCATTTTGCTGTTTCACGTGTTTAATAATAACTTTTGTAGGGATTGTCAACGTATATTTATGTAGTAGATTCGGTAATGAGCTGTGTATGCTGTTTACAACGTCAAAGGAAAAGGCAGACAAATAAAATACATGATTCCCAAACATGACATTTGCATCAAAAACACAACCCCGCATAATTTAATGTTTAACTGCCAAAACTTTGATAAATATACAGTAGAAATTATCTACACAATCAATACTTTCATACATTTCCTTTGGTGGCTGAATCATACTTTTATTTCGTTTGGTTTGGCACAAAAACGAAAATCTTAAATACAAATACAAGCAAACAAATAGCCAAGTAGCTTTGTTGATGCCGTCTTTGCCCTCAATTTTGTCGTATGCAGTGCTGCGCTCTGGAGTTGGCGACGTCGCGAATAACGAAAAAGAGCAAGCCTCAGTCCGACAAAATTACAGCCCCGAGAGCCCAACGAAAGTAGATACTATTTCTAATTTTCGCTGTGTCGGGCCTTGCAGGAAAAGGAAATGCAACATTACAAAACGAAATTTACTTGCAGTTGTGAACACTTGGTACATTTTACTTGCACGAAAAATATTTTTTTTTTCAACTGTTCTCTATTCCGAAACATTGTACTGTGCTATTCTGCATCGCAGTAAAATGGACAATTTCTGCGAAGAGCTGTTTATTAATAAAGTACGGCTATATATCGAGCTGATCGAAATAATACCAACATTTAATAAAATACGGTTACTCCTACGTTTTGGTACTGTTGACGGCCATACGACGACGAGCGGAATTGTGTGTTGGAGCTGTTGTGTCGGAGCTGTTGTGTCGGAGCTCGAGTGTCGGCCTCGTCGGGGCATTGTGAATCCATCTTATTTCTGACTTTATTTCCGTGTTTCGGAATGCCAGTCGGTATTTAAAATATATTACAAATAAACTGAATACACCGGAAATGCTGTAAACATGAATGACTGTCGTACAAGAGGTTAGTATGCAGTGGCAATTAACTATTTGCATGCAATATTTTTTCTAGTTTTTGACGCGCGGCAGCCAAGTTAGTGTTCACTATAACGATAATGTTTAGTGTCGCAGCGCTTTTGTCGTGTCGCTCAGTCGCGTCTGTGTGATTCCACCGTTACTCAGGGCGCAACCGAGTCCTTTCCTAAAATGGCCGTACTACAGCAAGGTTATGTTGGCCATACAACCTCAATTCTGTCAGTATGAGAAAACACTTTATCTTGAGTGCGTCCAGTCAGAACATATGAGGAGAATTTTTTTTAAAACTAAATATCTCCACAAAATGTAACTTTACAGGTCAGGGGAAAATATGTATCCTTTAAACGGTAGAAAAAAACAGGTTAAAAGTAGGATATCCAGTCAGAACAACAATGAGGTACCAAAAATACTGTTTTAGATATGGCACATTGAGTTTTAACAAAGAATGGAAATAATACATTTTGAAAAATAAAATGGTTTTGTATATATATTTAGACCAGCAGGACAGCAAATGTTTCAAGGTTGACAACTATATAACTATAGATTACAATGCTGCTATCTCTTGCGACAGAATGACAGTTATGTGTATGGAGAGTAAGACATTCAAATTCAAAAGTGTTTGATCTATTCAGTTTTGAAAAGAACAAATATTGCAATGTATTGTTACAAGTTGCGGGCTAGGTACGTTTGGGGATGGAGGTCTTTGATAAAATAAAGAAAATAAAGCTAACCTAGTTTATTTACAAATGTAAATACAAAAAAAAAATCTGTCTATAAAGATTTACCACAATAAATGTCAAACAGAACAAATAACTACTATTTACATAAAGGAAAAAAAAACATCTACATAAGTTCTCTGTATATGTAAAGGTTACTAGTCACTCACAATGGTGGACCCAATGAAATAATACCGAAGAATCTTTCTGGTCTAGAAACACCTTCTTCCTACTACTTGCTGTGGTCCCACTCGCTGGACACCCTCGAACACTCGTCGCAATCCAATACTTGTCACTATCACTTGAGATCGCACCAGGCACCTGCCAGCCAAAATTCTCCTGCTGCAACTCCCCCTTATATACCCACACCTACATCTCGAATTATCTAGGCAAGTCTCTGTTCTCCAACCTCCTGGAAAGGCGTCGCTTCATAGTCAAGCACCACCCCGAGAGATATAGAAGGAACAGGAACATTCCAGATCACGATATCTCCCTCGGTTACCCGATATTGGGTGCAGGTGGTCGCCACCGCACATGGGCGACACAATGTATGCCGAACCTCTTTGTTATTGCCGCTGCTATATCGGCTTACACTGCTCTCCGATTACAGCGGCGTGCAGGTGGTTATCATGGAGTAATACAATCCATACAGCACCCGAGGAGGTCTTTTAGTGCTGCCGCCACTGTATTGTATTTCGCCGCCCTGCCCGACAGCCACGGCGCCGAGGAGTGGGTGGGAAGAGAGGTGTCCTAGCTCCGCCACCACAGTATCGCACTACACCGCCCAGCCAGACAGTCGCGGCTCGCAACAGTATATTATAACTGAGATTTATATTGACTTTTAATGTGAAAATGTGAATTTATTCAGCTTTGTTGCAAAACTACATTCAAACCCATTCCACCATCCTATTTAGTAGAAGTGGTTTACACAGATTTGGACATAAGCAAAATTTTCAATTTTTTGGAGATAGTGAGTTTTGAAAAATTGATCCTCATATAAGTTATAGCAGAAAGAATTCCCGCAGCAAGCTTGCAACAGACTTGGAAACACTGACGTACTTGTAAGACCAAATACCAACACATCTGTCCCCACTTTACACATACCCCCCCCCCCCCCCCCCCCCCCCCCCCCCCCCCCCCCGCCTTTCCAACTGTACTACAACCCTGGCGACGCAATTGCCACGGGCCATAAGCCAATTATTAAAATTCAGGAAGGTAGGGCATGTCAGAAAAAAAATTAATTTCCAGTTTTAGGGGTTCGTAATGTTACCCCAGGGAAGTTTACCCTTGTTATAAATTTCACTTTACGCCCTCTAGATCAACTCCTTTCTTATCCTGCTATCCAGCAGTTAGAAGGAAGTCCCATTTATTTTACACCACAATTGCCATGTTGTGACTTTGATAAGTGACTATGCAAAAACTATGGAATATAATATTTTTATTTCGGTAAATGTCATGTTGTATGATGTGTAGAATTTGAATACTGTTTGGCAGAGATGTAAAATAATGAATTCATAGGTTAACAACACCCTTAACGTTTGGCAATCAACAGTCATTGTAATTCTCTAACATTTCTGCGTTTTTATTGGATTATAGCTTCGTTAAATATTATTAGAATCAGCAACAGCGATTTCATAATTAATTTGTGTTATACTTAAACTTACTCGCGTCACCACTTGGCCGAAATACGTGAACTTGAAACACATGGTAATTGGTCGCCTCCAGCCAAACCAGGGCACAAAGAACTTTCTGAGTGCATCGTGTTTTATTAGCATCCATCAGTGTTCCAGGGAGCTATAATTAATTTAATGTTTAATGGTTACGTAAGACAACCCTTCTCCCCCCCCGCAAATACTTTTTTCCTTTCATTAGTTCATCAAGACTGGCTCGACGCCAGCTCCAGGGGTACAGCGTTAAGTCGTGCTTTTGTGTTTCTCGTCGAGAGTAAATATAACTTGGCCGTAGTTAGCGTAGGTTAGTACGAGCACCGCGCGTCTAACATACACGCTGTTACTGTTCCTAATGTTGCATCATTTTCAATGGCAAACATAATATGTACCTCGTATATTGTACTACTCAAGCAAGCAGCACTTTTCTTGTGCTATATTTTTCAATGTTATAAACGTGTAAATTAATTTTGTCCGTGTGTCTAGAGACATCATGGGGCCGCGGTGGCCGAATGGTCAGACCATTCACTGCCCACCAAAGCGTGGACGGACCCCGGATTTTCGTATAAGGGTAGCGTGCTGGACGATGCCGATGGTCGACGGGTCTTCTCGGGGATCTCCCGTTTCTCCCGCCTTTTCAATCCGGTGTTGCTCCATACTCACCTCGTGTCACCTCTAGATGTTAAGCGCTAATCAAAACATCACTGACTCACTCACTAGAGACATCATGATTCATAAGAGAGTTCCTGGCTTTAACAAGAGAACGGAAATTGCCATCGGTCCCTCACTGTGTAATCAGAGATCGGAAAAATTTTTGTGTTTGCAGACATGTATGCAAGCCTCCAAGAATATATGAAGAGCCAGTGATTTTTGGTGAAAATTATATTGTAACAATTCGTTTCAGTGCCTTACGTGCACATCTGCAGAACTGTTTCATGGTTATTGACAGAATGTAGAAGTGAAGAAGAATTGTTCATTTGACCGTGCCAATCTGAACAAGGTTTCTGCGACACCCCACGTCTCTAACCACGAAGCAGAACTGCAGATGTGCAAGGCATTTAAATAAGTTGTTGCAAAATTATATTCTACAAAATTCACTGGCACTAAATATCTGTGTACTGAAGCAAACATAAACTACTCACTGGCTGATCGGTGACACCATAATACCACATAACAAAAACACATTAAGTTTTTTTTTTTTTTAATTATTTACTAGTGCCACCCAGGATATGTCAAATAATCTATGGGTTAGTAGAGGCTGGTAGTTGTCGCAAAAATATTTTTGCAACACTAATTTTCAATTCCTTAAAGGGTATGGAAAGCTACGGTGTCGAGCGAACGACTGGAGTATTCAATCGTCGATAAATTCTTAACTACTCATCATATTTCAATTATATTTTTTTGTTGAATATATATTTTATTATCGAACGTCTATTTATATAGCGTTGGATGGTAATAACTTACGCTTTGCTATCGCGTAAAAAATTTAAAACTGTATTTTGAAAATAAGGGATTGAAACCACAAAATCCATAAAAATGGAAAACAGTAATTTTTATAATTTTTATTACGATAATATCTAGGACTCTTTAATAACCGAAATTAAAAAATATTTGCGTTTGGATTTTAAAATTAGGTAAAGCTGGCTAGTCACTGAAATTTAAAAATTCTGTCTATTATTGTTTAAAAAACGATAAATTTAATTCAGCTACGTGCAAAATATTTCAGTAATAGTATATTAACAAAAAGTTAAGAATTATTTTACTATTACAACAGTGTAAAATTTAATGTATTCAGACAAATCATATAAACATCACCAAATCGAATGTCATGAAATAAGTTTTACTGTATGGACCTTCTGTCTAAAACTTAACCTCTTTTTTTTATACTTAACGTATTTAAAAAAATCATTAAAAAACTGGAAAATGGAAAAATCTAGTTCTATTTCATTAAACGTGATCCATGCGTGGTATGAAAAGTCCTCAAAGAATTACCTATAGCAAACTTATTTCAAACATTTTAATAAGCTGCATATCAATTCAAAATAAAGCGAAGTGCGAAGTTTCCACAGGTTAGTGGGCTATATGTGACGTCTGTGCTGTGTACAAACACGCAGTACTGCAATTCCCTAAGAGATATTCTAATATATAACAACCACTGTATTGAAATAAGAATGTTCATATTTCCAAAATTTAAATTTCTTAATTTCTAGATTCGTAAAAATATTACATATTTAAAGCCATTTTATAAACAAAATTTATGGCAGCACCATATCTGGTTTCCTTTTACGTGTCGACATCAATATGGTGTCTCAAAAATTAAACAAAATGAGACTGCAGAGAATTTCGGGCATGTCATTGTACTAAATTTGTCCCTTAGATTATTACCGTGTGCAGGGGTAGCGCTGGACATTACAAAAAATATTTTTTTCACACTCATGGCAGTCTTGAAAAAAAATTACTTGCGATAAATTTTGAATAATAAAGATCTGCGTGATATTTAATTAATATTTACTCACAGTCAACAATTATGAGAGATAAAAGTAGTATAACAGTGTCCCAAAATAACCCGTCACATCCAAAGTCACTCCCACTTCAGTATGTGTTCAGAATACATATGGTGTCACAGCCCGTTACATTTGAAGCCCAGAACTTATTGCAAGAGACCAGGGAACTTCGCGGATTCATTTGAGCAGTGCTAAGGAAACTCCTTTGAAATTGGAGCTCAGCTCAACTCAAGTTCTTATAAAATAACATGAGCTAAGCTCCAGGGAAAGTTCCTTTGAAAATAAGGAGCTAGCTCGTAAATTTATTACAGATAATTTTCTAGAAGTAATTATATAGTGTATGCTAATGAGCTAATTTGTATTCAAATGAATTGTCTGAATTTTAAATTAATTTTAAATGTTAACTACTGCCCTAAATAATCTAACATTATTTTTTATGTTTAACAATTTTTCGTACTTATAATCATGTACATTCATGTAGTGAACGCAGTAATTATAAAACAGTAATAAGTAGACTACTCAAGTCTCTGTGGTTAGAGGTTTGAAACCTCTCAGGCAACAAAGCCCTAGAGCCAGCCAATTTTAAACTATTGCATTGTAGCAATAGTGTAATTTTCTTTCAGTTCTGTCTCCCTTGGAATGGTGCAAGATGTCACTGCAGATAGGTCCAGCGATACCTATGTATATTATCTGTCGTCATCTTAAATTAGGTTGCACTGAACTAAGCGCAATAGTTATAAACAAAACTGGAGTTGAGACTAAAACTGCAGGATTGTAGTACTTCCATTCAATTAACAATTCAGTAAGCATAAACCAAGAGCAGAGTAGAATCACAAGGTAGCTTGTTCTAAATGTCCCGTAACATACTTCAAATGAAAAGATTGCTTAGGTGTGTGTAGATCCAGAAGT
>PNEQ01067414.1:0-22385 GCA_003012365.1 Medauroidea extradentata | reverse complement strand
TCAAGTAGGAGAGAGACGGATGTCGAACGCTGCCGAACGCAAAGGCCGATTGTACTTCTTTGTCGCTCGTTCCGCGCTCTCGCTTGCACTTCAAGCCTTACATGGAACGCCTCAGAGCGAGGTAACGCCGCATGAGTCATGTTTTTTCGTGCGTGCAGCCGGCTCTATCGAATTATAAGACGTTGTCACGTCAAAAACTTTCTGAGACGTCATTCTATCCTAAAGATGAAAATGGCCACAGTTTTCAATATACGACCAAAGGATGAACGAAATTCACAAAAGTGTAGTAAAGATTATTAAACTTCGGCAAAATATTTCCCTAAATATATCATATTATGCTAAAAATATGAAATGGTCGCCGTTATGAAAATAAGAACTCATGATAATCGAAGTACACAAAAGTCAAGTCAGATTTGTACGTAGTGTATGCGTACCAACTTTGATGAAACTTCTGAAAATACTTCATCGGATATGTCATTGTGCTAAAAATATCAAAATGGCTACCATTATGAAACTATGAACGTATACTGAGCGAAATACGCAAAAGCCAAATAAACGTTGTGTGTAGTATAACTTTTGATGACCTTCTGAGAAATATTTCGTAGTGTACTAAGTTTAATACAATATTTTAAAATTATTTCCTCAGACAGGTCATACAAAGCTAAAAATACGAAAATGGCTTTAATACAAAAATATAAACACGGGATGTATGTAGTATATGAGTACCAAGTTTGATGAAATTCTGATTCAATGTTTTCTCAAATATGTCACGTTATGCTAAAAATATAAAAACGGCTAATATTTTGACAACATTCTCGTAGAATGATTGATACACACAAAAGTAAAGTCAGCTTAATATGTGGTATGTATTATGTATAATGAAATTCGAAAAAAAATATTCCTCAGATACGTCGAGCTGTGGTAAAAATTAAAAAATTTCTGATATTTTGAAACTGTGTATATTGCATGAAAGTCTATTCATCTTACCAGGTATTTTATATGTACCGAGTTTGACGAAGTTCTAAAATGCGGTTTGTTAGATACCTAGCTCGATCGAAAAATGTTAAAATGGCCGATATTAAAAAAAAAAAAAAGAAAGGTATAAACAACATACATATAAATAAATGATATTGAGTAAATTTATATATTAAAGTTATAATTCTGTATTGCACAAACGAATTTTTGCACTGTAAATAATAACGCTTATTGTCTTTTTGTAGTAATAAAAAATATTTTTAACACGAGCAGAACTGTCCCATAGTAATAAACGTCAGAAAACAATGGTATAATGGATAATAAACTGCTTTCAAACAATTGTCCGGCACACAATTCTGAAAACTATTCAATAAATCTTAGTCCTGAATAACTTGCCAGTAATGTAACTTACATGTATATTTCATGTTAAAATACAATCAATGGCTACACCGACAAATTGCTATAATTTGCAACATCTCCTGTGATATGTTAATTTCGACTGTTAATATTTAATAACCTAAACTTATTAATACATAGGCCTACTTGAGGAAGTGTAAATACGTTAGTCCAGTGTTCACTTAAACCAGTTGTATGAATATGATTCTCAAGAGCAAACTGTTGATAGCTAGATCTTTACATTCACGTCCATACATATTTTATAATACTGTTTTACTGAACAGTAAATTGGGTGTACAGGTGCCTGCTTGTAAATTTATATCTAGTGAATAAGCTTCCTCACTACACGAAAACAAGTTGAATTAAAATGTATTATTTTCATATTGAAACTATGTTATTTATTTGTGAATTGTTGTTAAAATAAACATTTAACAAGCCTAAAATGCCTTTAAAATATGAAGTTCCCTGTAATGCTTAAATACCCACGGCGTTTCGGAACACTGTGTATAACTTGTTAATATTTGCTGTAGCGTGACGCCAATAAATACGCATGTGTACTACAATAATAAAAGTATCACCTAGTTAGAAAAAGTTAAGATTTCTTCGATTTACACCGAACAACACAAGAAAGTCCTATGAAATTATATTCGTGACCGTAATTAGTGCATTTGAAATGCTCTTTACCGTAAGATGTTGTCTCTATAAGAAACGTAAATAGACGTATTTTTAGAAATTCGATTCATAAAATCCGACACAACTAAATATACTGTAAGTATTACGTTGATGTAGTGAACCATATCATTGTTTTCCTTCAGCAGAGGAAATCAATGAGACAACCAAACACATTGGGACGGCCATAGCAACGGTGTGTAGCTATATAGTAGTGTGGAACCAACAGTGGATATCATTAGAGATGACTTAGAGCCAGTGATTTTGGTGAAAAGAATTCTGCAACGATTTACTTCAATGCCTTGTGAGCACATATGTTTCTCTGCTTCATGGTCAGTGATAGGAAGCTTTTAACTTTCAGCGTCTCGGGGTCCTACCCGCATATCACGGACGTGTGGTAACATTGTTCTGTTTGATGCAGTCAAATGAGAAACGCCTCTGCCATATTATATTCTGCCAATAACCACGGACCAGTTGCAGGTGTACACGTAAAGCAATGAAACAAGAGTTTGCAAAATTCTTTTCACAAAAAAATCACTGGCTTTAGAGATGATTGTTCATCGCGGCCAAAGTTGACGGTTTGCTGGGTTTCAACGCACGTTCAGTTTACCAGAAGATTACTGGCTTCCGCTTGTGCATGGAGCTGTTACCCTATTTGACTGAATCAATAAGAATCCCGATATTGTAATATTTGATGCCTGTTCTTGGTCTGCAAACAGCTACGTTGTGTCAGACGCACATCTCCCAATCATATATGTTGCAATTGACTACAGCGTTTACAAAGGTATGCTGGCACAAAACATTTTCTCGATATACCATCACCTCTAGCTATCATTGCAGATTGTAATGCTGCCGTAACATACTACACGACGAGTAATATTCCACGCAATGTTATAAATATGCGTTGCATACAACGTATTACGGCAAAAACTGGCCGTACGAATACAAATACCTTCACTGCAAAGGTTTCAACGCCTCAAGGATGCAGCTCAAGAATCTCTCTACAAATCAGGTAAAACTTTTTATATGTATTAACTATTCCTGAAGAATGTCACTGACATTTGTAGCGACAACACAACATGGTTTGGAATTGCAGTGCTATTAAAATTACTCAAGGACAGAAACGTAAAGCAGCAGGTACTAAATAAGAAAGGTCATGCTTTTCCCGTGACGAGTTGGAAAATATAATTGCCGAGGAACGTGTGGTAAGCAGAGATATACACAAACTTAATACTAATAAGGAAACTTGAAAATAATACCTGTCTCATAGTCTCAGAAAAATAAAGCCATGCTTCAAAACAAAAATGTATGCATATATAACTAGCCTACCTTGTACATGATCGATTTTACGTATCCCGTTTTCGTAATTATAAATAGGCTTACGAATTAAACGTATACGTGCTCATTTATGTACGTTTGTTGCTAACACCAGTATAGATTGTGCACCAAATGATACAAAATTAGACCAATTAGATATTTTATGAAACAAATTTATGACTTTTCGTGTACATAACACGCTCAACGAAAATAATTACAATATTAAAAAACACGTACGCCACGTTACAGCCCAGTGAACTTAGCCACCAGTTGAAAACCGTAGTTCTTAGGCTGTTTAGTTTTGTTACTTGTCCTGAATAATATTTAAGGACTTGAGTTGTTGAATTCACAGCTGTGATACGTCACTACGAGAACTGTCCACCTTGTACATGAATGCACGACTGAACACTCCGCGTCATTGATTATCCGACACATTCAGACACTCGAGGAATTGCACGTTACTGCTGGCAACCTTGTTCCACTTGCTAGTGAAGTACTGTAACTTCCGCTATTAAAGTAGCATAACTAATGGCCCTGGGAAGCCCCCACAAGCGTAACAGTCCACTGGCTAGAGAGGTCTGGAGACAGCGCAGGCTATGGGTGGTACAGTCTCAGAAGAAATATAACATAAAAAAATCTCGACTTGAGGTCTTAGGTTTATGGTAACATTTTGTGTATTTTTCGGGTGTTTTTCCACAACAATATACTTCCAATGCATCACATATTTAGAGCAGCTCAGAAACCGTCAATAGTTTCGTTGGATAGTGTAAAAAAATTTCGTATTGATATTTAAAGAAACGTAAATTTTAAAGTATTTTTATCGTGATATCATTATTTCCACTACATTATCTTAGTTCCTAAATTGATAACATATGTACGACTTGCTTGTATGAGCTATCAGCACTCGGAAGTGACACATATCGCCTCTATATATATATAACCCTATTTGCCAGCATCTAAAAGATTTTAACTTACTAATCAGAAAACTACTTGAAAAGGTAGAAGTACAAAATTACAATTAAACTCATACACATGAATATATTTTTGTCGAAAATATTTCTGTTAGCATGCATAGTGAGTTTATTAATACACACTGATAGACATAATATTGAAGACTTTATTTGTGTTTGGCTTAGTTGGTTATTGTAAATGTTTACGATACAATTCAATGATATTAGCAAAATACAATACCTTCTTATTAAACATTATAATATCGTTAGAATGTCTTCTTCCAGTCAAATACTCCTAAAAACCACTGCTTTCTATTGATATTGTGATGTCGTTAACTCTGGAGACAAGAATGACATGACATCCGCGAGAGGTTGGATTGCTACTCGTTGCCTTACCCGTGGAAAGAGCTTGACATGTAGGTCAATAACGACTTTGTTAGCAAGATATATCACTGTAAGACGCATGAAAGTCGCAATCCGCATTTTTGTCCACTTTCAGACGTGCAGTGTCGCTGAACATGGCCATACCACGGACAGTCATCAGTCGTGACAAACCCTATATTCTTTACTTTATATGCAGTCGGGATGATGTCGTTGTGGTACATATACAGGATGTTGTCAAATTGCGTCAGTAATTTAGGGTAAGCAACCACATCTAGAGCATCAAAATTTTTTTGTGAACGTTAAGTCCAAGAACGCAACCGTTTCTGCACTAGATTTCGCAGTATATTATGTAGGGTTCACACACCGAAAATAAAGTACATTTGCGAGGAAACTCTTGTAAACTAATATCAGAAGATTATCAGTCAGGTATAACAGTAAGATATCACAAACATCTTAAATTTGTTACAAATATCGTAAACACCTTTGGTAACTAGTAAAATAAATGTCATTGAGCAATTTTATTAATTGAAACACAATAAACCCAGGAGACCTGTCACAGTTTATAAAACATTTCGTAGGGCCTACTTTTACAAAAAAATGTTTGGAAACTAGTTTCCAAATAATTATTTGTAACACGCAAACACTGGTAAGTAAATGAACCAGATATTAGATGTAAATACACAAATTTTGTTTGCAGATTTACAGAAATGTTTGTAAATGTACAAATAAATTTGTAAAAATACAATTTTCTTCGTAAATTTTACATAGCATTTTTTGTAGTGTTACAAAACACTTTTTTGTGGACTGGTTTCCAAAAATACGTTTTTTAAAAGTACAGATTTGTTTTGCTGTTAAGCGCGTGCCGAATCAAGTAGCTGTGTAAAATCATTACAGCTGTACCATACATTGTACACTACTCTGCTAAGTCACTAGCCCACATTATAATAGAAATAATCATTAAATATACTGATAAAACCATATGAACTGTACATCATGTAGGGTCTATTGCGAACTGTAGTGCAGAAACGGAGCGTCATTGGACCTATGTCCATATAACACTTTTTGTACGTCCAGATGTGAGGAATGTTTCTCCAAAATATTGACATGCAATTTGGCAACCACCTGTAGAGCACTGCTCGTAGGTCTGTTGGTGAAATGATCGGATCCCGTTACTAGTGGGTGTACAAATACGCAAATAAATGTTCATGCGTTCTTCTTTCCGCAGCATCACGTAGAGAGAGCGAGATAGGTGTCTCATATGTGCGCTTTGGGCCTTCTCAGTCGTGTCGTATTCTCGCACATCTTCCGGTACAGCACCGGCAAGCTAGTAAGGTGGTCGTATATTCAGTTGTGGAGAGTTCTTTATCAAGCTATTCTTAGCACTTTTGAGGAGCTTGGAAATAATATTTTTAATTATCGGACGAAATTTTTAAAGCCAAAGGGCCACAGTTTGAAGTGTGTCTTCTATTCGTAGACAAACGCATTGGAAACATTTTTAATAGTTTTACAAAAATAATTTCTTTCCGTACAACGCTACAGCATGGACTCGCGCTAAGTCCACTAACTCTAACTATGGTCGGCAATAAAGTTGGCGCCTGAGCTCTCTGGTGCTGTTATTAGGAGGGGAGAGCGAAGAGAAACTGATGTTCTACTGTCCGGGGCCAACTGCCAGGTTCATACTAGCAGGGCGGAAAACATTCGACGCATTCCGTCATACACTACATAGGTAAAACATATTTGTGAGTTCCAGCAGGTGTGCTCGGGAATACGTATATACCTTTCAGAATATGCGAAAAATATCATATAAGGCATATATATACACACATTGACATTGACATATGTATATACACACATTTACACACACATATATAGGTTTCGAGAAAACGGTTTATGTATGTGTATATATATATATATATATATATATATATATATATATATATATATATATGCTCACATTTACACATATACACACATATATATTATATATATATATTGTAACAAAGAATTTCTATATGACATATTTGGAAGTTCAAATATTAGGTGTATGAGTTATTTTTTTTGTAAAAGTAGTAAAATGTCCAGCTGTAGTAGTAAGAAACTCCGAGCCATAGAAAAAATAAGGTGTTGCTCCGAGCTAAGCATAATTTTGTTTTAAAACTTAAGTATTTGCTATGAGAAAATACTTCTAAATATTACAACATCTAAGGGTTTAATTCCTGTTAAAAATCACTATAACGGCTTTGAAAAGAGAAGTCGACCAGGTTCCTAGGTCGACCAGCAGGCCGCACACATAACCACGTAGCTAAAGAACAGAAGCCTCGCTGCTAAACAAAAGGAGAAAGAGTAACAGAAAAAATTTACCAGCGGAAAATGAACGTTTTGGTAGAGGAGTTTTGGAATAAATCATCGTAGGAAAAGGGCCGACGGAATGAACTTCTTGGAAGATAAAAGAGACACATTGGGTCAGGCTTGGCATGTTTTGCGAGATACCCAACTAATTAGACAGCTGACTTCACCGGAGGAGGATTCCGTCCGAAGATTTTTCCCGTACTTCCCCGAGAAGTTGGAACAGCTAAACCTACGCCCGACCCGACGTTCCAGACTTAGTACTCCACGTCCAGAGGGAGGAAGCTCATCGCCGTCGACAATCGTAGAGGGTCTTCACCGGCGTTGCTAGGGTCTGGGTTTGCAGACCTGTTAGATAGTTGAGAGTTCCTATCAATTATTCCATACCAGCCGCACCTCGTTAGACGACGTCCCTGGAGGGTCGTCTATGTATAACATCTACCATAATTATATGGTAATATGGTGACCGGGCTTCTACAAGTACGGTATGCTACGGTAAGGTCCCTCCCAACCACGATAAACGCTTTGTAGATTCGAAGTAAACAAATATCACATGTGAAAAATTCAACCAGAATTAACTTTGTAAGTTGCAACCGTTTTACTCTGAGAACAAGAAGTCTTGTAATTGGTTGAACTGATGAAGTGGAGCAATGATGTTTAACAGAAGGATTTTGCAAGAAATGGTTTGCTACGAATTTGCCCTGTTGGTAGTCTAGTACCTGGTTTTGATCATTTTGAAATCCTGGTAGTGACATTCAGTTATACTATAATCACCTAAACACTACAAATCAAATCACTCAAATATCTTAATTTTAAACGCCTCAGGCGTTGTTACCTTGTCCTACCAAGTCAAATCAATCGTTTTGTTTAGTATGATTCCGTTATAGCCATTCAGAAACATAATAAATATGAATAATACTATATTTTTTTTAATGAACTATTTAATAGAAGAAATATCTGATAGCTTGGTTGTGCCATCTTGAACTTAACAATTATCTTGGAATTATATGACTGAAATTTGGTCTAATAAACCAAAGCGTGTATGTATTTGTACAGTTTGTCACATCTTGCACAATATATATTACATAGAAAAAAATGGCTTGCCCAATCTGCGGGGCCCGACAATTTGGTGCAGTCGTAGAAATTCCAAGGATAAGAAAGTCATGAGTAAACAAGACGAGTTACTTGCATAGATATTGTAGAAAATAGAGTACAACAAATTGTTGTTCTAAAGTATTGCTTTTACAAATTATTTGCATACACATGAGTCAACATGACAGGTAAGAATAAAATTATGGAACACGTCGACGAGGTTATTGGCGAAGTTGTGTCACAGTATACTGTTGATAGTGATACAATGAGAGGATGAATTAAATGTTTCTGTAGTGGCTGTCTCTGAACCAACACCGTCACTGATGTCCATAACAGCTATGCTGCAACAAATGCAGTGCAGTCTACTAAACAATCAGGAAACACTAAAATTTGAAATGCAAAATAGTCAGGAGGCTTTAAAATCAGAATTTAAAAACAGTCAGGTCACGTTATGTGAAAGTTTACAGGAGGAAATTCGGGATGTATTCATCATCGCACCGTGTGCAATGTAGATGGTAAATATATTTTTTTGACCAAATGCAAGTCAATTACGTCTGGGGGACGAAAATATATCTACCAAACTACAGTGCACGGTGGGATACTGAATACATTGGAATCACCAGAAATACACTAAGAAGGAGGATGAATGGCCACAGGGCCAGTACAAACAAGCAATAGCCAGTTCCAGCCTAAATCTGCAAGATAAACCAGTTGCTGCACATGCGGTCTCCCACAAAGTCTCTTTTGATGCCTGTTACAAACAACACCGGAGTGTTGAAAAGCTTACAAACATCAGATAATCGTGTAGAACTGAGGCGCTGGGAACTAGCTAATCAGTATATCACAAAATCCATACAACCATCAGTTCTTAACACACAATAACTTTAAAATTTTCCACCACACCCTAGTTCGCCCTCGGCCGCTATGTGTGCTAGTTACCAACCATCGCTTACCATCTACCATGCTGCAGTGTACTATCATTCGCAGCCCGAGGAAGCTGCAAACGTCACAATCACGTTAAAAATGTGTTGTCCATCTGTTTGTTGTGTTCTTCCACCTGTAAGTACTGATTCAATAAGTAAGCAAAAGTTATTACAATAATCTTATAGTAGTAAATTACTGCATCATCTCAACATTACTGCGTGGATGTAAACATAAGCATATGAAATTTCACGCGTTACTGTTCAATGTTTTAAACAAGCTAACTAATGTATGCCAACCAAGGTACTGCAATTGAATACTACATTTTTATGTAATGTTGAATCTCTATGGATGTAAACAAGTCATAGTAACCAGTGGTGTACAGAAAGTAAATAAAAGATGGCGGCTCAGTGAATTTGTGTACTCTTATGTCCTGTGTCTCAGAATTGATTTCCTGGTCCTCCGGTAGTTGTGTACATATACTTATGCTATGTGTTCTTCCCAAACATTTTTGGTCCCCCGGCCAGATATATCAAGTACAGTTTATGGATTCAGCGATATTTGATGTGGTGAAGAAATCAAGCTCGACGCTGTGTGTATCCGATCTGTTGCCTAGGACATGTCTACATTTAACCGTCTCAAATATTGTGTTGTGACTGTGGCACAGTGGCATCTGTGATTATGTAGTTTATTTTCAGATCTAAACGGTTTCTTGTATTTTGGTTTTCCCTGATCTGGTCTCAAGAAAGTGCACTTATGTCTCGTTCACTCCAACTCGTTTTGTCTCGTAAAATTTACGCTTGTTGTCTGCTGATACTTTGTTGTGAGTATAACCTTGTTTGTTTTTGTCAGTTGCTCTGTGTATTATCTTTGGCCTTCATTCTGTCTTGTTTCCAGTGATACTGTGCATTCTACTTATCTTGTTAGTCACCCAGGTTTTTTCTCTCTGATTCGTTTGTTTGTATGTGGTGTTGTTTTGATTCTCACACCATGAATTTCAAAGATTTATCAATGTAGCTAAGTCTTCAGAAGAACTCGTTAAATAAGATTACTGATCGTGTCTCTACACTCATTGATAATAGTGAGATATCTGCAACTGGCATACACGAAGCAGGGGTATTGTTGTCAAATTTGAACAGTGTTGAGTAGACAGTTAACACATGTATTGACAACTTTTTAAAGTCTGATAACGTTTATCTTGCCTACGATGAAGATTTCTTGGCCGACACACACTTAAGGCTGACATCTATCACTATGGACACCCGTACTACTCTCTCGACTATTCTGTCCAGTGTAGAGCAGCCAACAGCAGCAATTAGGTCCCACACGAATTTCAAAGTACCAAAACTCAATTTGCCAATTTTCTCAGGTCAGTGGGAAGAATGGCCAACATTTTGTCAATTTTTTAAGGCCACAATTCATGATAATCAAACTCTTTCTGAGGTCGAGAAGTATCATTATCTTGTTGGATCTTTAAGGGGTGAGCCTTCACAACTCATTAGGAACATTCCATTAATTGCTGAAAATTACAAAGTTGCATGGCAGAGTCTGTCTTCAAGGTACCACAACCCCCGAAAACTGGTAATGCTACACATTAATAGAATTCTAGAATTACCAAATATTACAACAGCACAACACACACCACTTCGTATTTTTGTAACAACTTTTCTGGAGAATGCTTGTGCTCTTGATATCTTAGAACAGACTATTACCAAACGTAATCCTGTATTGCTTACCCTGCTGATGAAAAAAATTAGACATTACTCTGCGAACGAAGTTTGAACAGTATCGCACAGTCACGCCAGATGCATTCCCAGAGGTTGAGGAACTGATTACATGTTTACAGTTGGAAGCTTCCAGAATGGAGAATGCGCAAGAAGTAGGAACCAAGCCGAGTTCGATTGCTTCTAAATACAGCACAGGCAATCTTGCAAGTAGTGGAACAGTCTTTTATTCTAATTCTCTGGGGAGTAAGAAAAAGTGTATTTTTTGCCTACAGACACTGCATACACTTGACAAGTTTCCTGAGTTTCTAGAAAAATCACCGGATGAAAGACAACAGATAGTACGTAAAAAACGTTTGTGTTTCAATTGTTTGGAAACATCTCATGTTGAAGCCAACTGTCCTTCACAACATGTCTGTTAACGCTGCGGACAACACCATCACTCATTGTTACATGTTGTAAAAGAGGCTAGTGACCAGTCGCTGTATGGAGCAGATCCTCAAGTTAATTTGTCTACTTCTTCAGATGAAAATGAGCCTCTCTCTCAGTTTGTAGGAGTGTCCGCCACACATTCTAGTCACTCTGTGATCCTATTATCCACTGCTCTTGTTTTGCTTGCTGACTCACAAGGTAATCGTCATAAATGCCGAGCCATTTTAGACATTGCCGCACAAAGAAGTTTTATTTCAGAAAGATTATCTCGAGAGTTGTGTTTGCCACGAGAAAATTGTAACGACCAAGTCACAGGATTGTCCCAGTGTTATGTCAAGGTTAGCGGTAAGGTAACTGCAAATATTATGTTAGGAATAAACAGGTCATCAATGTTTAATCATTCTATGTTAGTAGTTTCCAATATAACCAATCCACTGCCCCCTACAAATGTGGATACTGTGATTCGAAAGCAGTTAGGGTCCATTCCTCTTGCAGATCCAGCCTTTGACACTCCTGGCACCGTTGATTTGATTTTGGGGGCAGAAGTATTTTCTCAAGTGCTCACAGGAGGAAGCTTAGCCTAGGAGAAGGATTACCAGTTACCCTCGAGACCACTTTTGGGTGGGTTTTGATGGGAAAATGTCCTATGCCATGTGTTGGTACTAATGAACCAATCAAACCATAAATAGCATTACTGTGCACTAATATGTTGGAGTCCACGCTGAAAAGGTTTTGGGAATTGGAGGAACCTCTCGTTGATAAGCATCTGTATACAGATGATGTTGCATGCGAGCAGCATTACCAAGAAACACACTACCATCTACCATCAGGTCGTTATGGTGTACGTCTTCCTTTCCATCCTGACATGGTGCTTTGTCAGTCGCAATTGTTAGCCAATCAGCGATTCATGTTACTGGAATGTAAACTGCTTACTCAGCCTGATGTTTGGGTCTTGTACAAGGATTTTATGACAGACTATGAGACTTTACAACACACTGAGCTGTGTAGTTTATCCTCAAGCCAGATACACACTGGTTATTTCATTCGTCATCATGGAGTATTGAAACCGTTCAGTTCAACCACAAAACTTAGGGTTGTCTTTGATGCTAGTGCCAAGAGTTCGACAGGACATTCTTTAAATGATTGTTTGTATTCATGTCCCAAATTGCAGTCAAATATTGTGAATATAATTTGCAAGTTCAGAACTCATGAATTTGTTTTATGTTGTGACATCAAACATATGTACCGACAAAGTGTTCTTCTTCCTGATGAAAGAACGTACCAGTTTATTTTGTGGTCTTCAGACATGTCTAAGGATCTTGGCAAGTACCAACTGAACACTATCACATAAGGTGTAACAAGTTCACCTTTCCATGCCATTAGAATGCTACAGCAGATTGCAGTTGATGAAGGACAGATGTTTCCCAGGGCAGCAAACGTACTACAAACTCAGACATTTGTTGATGATGTTATTACGGGTGCTGCATCACTTGAAGCGTTTGAATTGCGAAAGGAACTTATTCAATTGTTGGGGAAAGGTGGTTTCGAGTTGCATAAGAGGGTCACAAACTATCCTGCACTGCTAAATGGTTTCCCAGCTGCCAGTTGTGAGGTCATCTCTTTCACTAATGATATGCAACAAACACACAGTATTCTTGGACTGCAATGGAATGTTGGATACACTTTTTCATATCATGTAGAAGAACAGCTATCATTATCTACTAAACTGTCAGTGTTGTCCTATATTTTTAGGATTTTCGATACCTTGGACTGGTTGGCTCTTGTTGTGATGAGGGCAAAAATTTTCCTTCAATCATTGTGGTTACATGGACTTGGTTGGGATTATCTTCTTCCTGGTTCTCTTCTTGACTCATGGAAGCAGTTTATGCACGGAATTGTGACTGTAAATTCTCTGTTGATTCCCCACTGGTATGCAAATGCTATTGATGTACAGTTACATGGTTTTTCAAGTGCATCGGAGAAAGGATACGCTGTAGTTATCTATATCCGCCCCACATTTCCAAATCAGGTAACAGCTGTGAAGTTGGTAATAGCCAAAACAAAATTGGCACCTCTTAAGTCAATCTTCCTACCACACCTTGAGCACTGTGGATCCCTTTCTGCCAGTGAATTAAACAGAGCTACTCAAAAACTGTGTTGTATAGTTCAACAGGAGGCCTTTCAGAAGGAATTGCAAATCTTGAAGAGATATAAGACTTTCTCCCATTGCATACAGCAACTAGCGCCTTTCCTTGACCCTGATGTACTACTCAAGGTGGGCGGCCGTCTGGAGAATGCCACACTCTCAATTGCTGCCAAACATCCAGTTATTTTGCCTCACGACAGTAAGGTTGTCAAGTTGCTGGTGACTTACTGTCATGTAGCCTACTTGCATGATTCTTCACAGTTGCTGCATGCAATGTTAGCATTGCAGTTTTGGAAATTGAGAGCCAGAAGGTTAATTCGTTCTGTGATATATCACTTAATTTGATGCAACAAACCAAGGGCTACTCCTCAGCTTATAGGTAATCTCCCATGTTTTTTTCTCAGATGTCAAGTACTACCACCTTAATGAATGTGTGATTTACAAGAAATATTGTTATTTGTATGTGGCTTCTTTATAGAGGCCAATGTCTAGATATAACATGAGAATTAAGAGTTTAAAGTACAATAACTTAGTTTATTAGAGTAAGTGAAGGGAGATCAAGTACTACCGTGTACAATATTGCGTAGTAATAATTTTTAACATAACTTGAACCACTCTTTCTCTCTCTCTCTATTCTCTATATATATACAAAACATTATTACTATTTTTAAAATAAATATTTCTCTTTGTAAAATAAATGTTTGGGTTAGTTTTAAAATATTTTTATATAGAATATTACTACCAAGTAACTGAAAATTATATTCTTTGTTTTCTTATATAATGAATGTATTTTTATAGGAGAGATTTGTAGTAATGTGAAATAAAGAGATTTCATATTCATCAGTAGTATAATGTATTTTTTTTACCTGTATCATGAAACTTGTGCTGTATGGGCGAGAGGTTTGTTTACTTTGTATTCTACATTTTTGAAAATAGATTATTTACTCAACAGTTTAGTTGTATTTATTTAATGCATTTTTAAAGAGAAGATTGTCATTGGTAATATTTGCTGCAGAGTTCAAGATAAATTTATATTCTGCCAAATATTAAATATTTTACGAGATAACACGGAAATGCTAACTTAATAAACTTAAATTAAATATTGTATATTGTACATACGTATTTTTGCAAGTACTGAATATACATGGGTTGAGAACACATTGACTAAATGCCATTCTTAGAAAATGACTGTCGAAGTCTAACACCTTTATTGTAAATACCCAGAGTTATTTGATTTTCCCTTGAAATGTGTAACAGTATCTTCAATATGAACTTCAAAAGCAATTTACTCAAGGCTATGGGTTCCTATTTATGATGTTTTAAAGAGTTTAATTTTTGAAATCCTGAAAGGGATATGCTACAAACCTGTTCGATAAAAATGTTGAAAATTGTTTGTACTATGTTACCAAGTTTTTTCAGTGAATAATTTTCAATAGATTTGGCTAAACATTATTTTCTAAATGTTAATAGTTAGCCAGAATTATTAAAACTCATGAAAAAAAGAAGGTTTCGTAGTACAAAAAAATGTCCAACATTTCTATGTAATAGTTTTGTGATATGTAGTCTCTATTAAGACTTAAAAATTAAAACTTATAAAGTCGCTTATAAATAGAGACCCGTGGCATTAAAATGTGCATTTGTTAACATAGCTTTGTTTTTCATGGAAAATTAATACATTTAATATTCCCGCCTTTAGTTTATGGAGAAACCCAAGTGGAGCGCTAGCATAGAATTGTTTTTTTTTTTTTCGTTAGTTCCACGAGTGATACTTGGAGCTGTAGTTGCAACTACTAGCACGAAAAAAAAAAATCATCGAGTTGCTCATATTTCCATAGGTATATAATCTTTGGCTGCCTTAGTTCATGACCAGTCGCAAGGCGCCACAATCGTTAGGCGTACTCGGTCAAAGATGTTTGTTAACATACGAGATACCAATCTAGTAACCTTAGAGCATGGATAACTAGAGATAGTTTTGGTGCCTTTGTTGTGAAACCAACATCTAGCGATAGGCAAAATATACGAAAACCGCTACAAAATAATTTATGTTGCGACATCCATTTGTAAAGACCTTGACAAATGATATTTATAAACTACTCAATCTTTCACAAGCAATACACAACAGATTCATTATTATTCTTTCTTTAAATTACTGGAAAACGAAAACGACCAGACAATGTAAACAGAACTTGTAAACAAACTCTTATTTTACATGAAAATGAACGAGAATCGATGGATGCTGGTAATATGCGACAGCGAATCATTCTGCATATAATTCTTTAAATATGACTGATATTTAAATACGATATTCTCACTGCTATGTAGTAATAAATAAGAATCTTGTTTCGCTCGGTGCCCATCAAAAGCTGATTAGATCTAGGAATCACTTCACAGCATGGAGAGGGATAGGGAATCAGCTCTCTAGTTGTTATCTATGCTCTAAGCTAGTAACACTTTATTTTTTCTATGACATTACCAGAGGGCCTATGCTCGAGTTTTCAGTCGCATGTGATTTGGAAGCCGAATGGTGTTGTTTAGGATATGGAGGAATTTTTCGCTTGTAAAACACAATACTGAGGACCGAACAATAAAACAGTTTCTTTGTACTGATTAAAACCACTCGGCTTCCAACTCGTAGGCGACTGATAACTCGAGCATAGGTCCTAGATCATCATTTTTTTTTCATTGAGATAAACAAATTATTGTTGACGCCATTGCAATTTTTACTGTGTTTGCGAGCCGTAAACAATTAATCTAAAAACTTAAAAAATAATAATAATGTGGAGAATCAGGGTAATATATGCACCTTAAAAAATGTGACCTGGGGAAATGTATCACCTTCACATTCAAAGCTACTTAATGACTTGAATGCTGAATATGTTACAAAAGATCTGGGCAGAAAAAAGCAGCAGCAACATTCTTATCCATGGTAAGAGAATATTGTCCCTACGCTAAAATTCAGGGTTTTATTTTCTTAATTTTTCTTTTCATCCATACTCAAAATATGTAGAAAATTTACTTTAGCTTTAAGTTGCAAAGCGTATTTAGTTACTCATGCCCAGTAGGATCGTGGAGGTCTAGAGAATTCGGTTGCGATGTTTTGGTCTTAAGTTTTTCAGTTCACTACTTCAGGAACCCCCACCGAGATTGTTGTCACTGCTGCGCTTGTAGATTCGTTTGTGGGCAATATCCGGTAGTGCGCGCGATCCTAGGTTGAGAGCTGCGTTTTGTCACTACCGAAATAGTTTCTTTCTCACAGAAATTTGTTCAATAATGTGTCTTTGGTGTGGTTGAAACATTTTTATGTAACCACAACAGTTATACACAGTTTATTGCAAAACTTGAAGGTTTCATGAGATAAAGTTAAAACTCTATTTAAACTATTCAGAATAATAATTTCTAAAGTGGGGTAGTTTGAGAAAGTTCAATTAAACTATTAATTTTTACTAAAGAGGAAGAAATAAAAAATATTGAATATTGAGCAGACTAATTAATTCCTGGATGTGACTGTAAGACGAGTGTCTTACCAAAATCAGACTACTGAACAGTCAATTTCTGCCTGCCTCAATTTGCGCAATTTGCGAAAATATTTACATGTATTTCCCCCACCGTTATGCTATCACTTAAGGAGTATTTGTGGACTTGATTTGTTGTTGCATAGCATAGCTGAGACGTGACGAAGTCTCCCGTCTTCCACCTTGTCTCTGCTTCAAGACTTCGAACAACAAAATGACGCGGGGTGTGTTAGCCGCTGGACTCTACACCTGAGCTATTAACTGATTGGCTGTGATGACGTCGGTACAGACGGCGTTCATTGGCCTGGTGGTGGCGCCAGCGAATCCTCGCGTCGAAGTTTGCTGATGACAGCCGAAAACAGGAGCTATTTAAATGCCCGCCAGTGCTGTTGACATAGATAGAAAAGCATACAGATGTAGCATAACGTACGTCTTAGTACGAGGGGTATGAGGCCTTGATACGGAAGGGGGAGGAGCCTATCCGCAATATTAGTACCTGAAGTATGCTGTTTGTTACCATAACAAAGTGTATAATGCGGCTGTGGTTTGGCCAACCATTACCTCATTTTTCAATACACTTACAGGAACAACTCCGCCATATTGCTACGTGAATAAACAAAGTGGGCTTGGCCTCAGTATGGGCTGCTAATGCTCCATCTGTGCTATTCTCTGATTTCTGGTTGTTGACTGATGAGTCCCCTGGACGTCATCGGGTGGGAGTGATACTATCCAGGACTACCCTCTGCGATCATGGTTCCTGGTGTCACCACACCTCCGCCTTGGCGCTTCCGACGTACAACGACCAGCTCCAAGAACATTCCACATGGTTCACCAATTGGTCGGTGGAACTCAGTTGGGTGGGGGGGGGGGGGGGGTGAGAAGAGGTGATGGAGCTAGTACGAGAACTGGTGCCAGGCATGAGAGATGGCAAGGCATTAGGAATGATAACTTAAGTATTAATATTGAATTTAGAATGTTACAATATCCGAGCAATGTCCAATTGTATACATAGGTATAAGGGAAAATTATGGTTGTTTGCATTCACGAGAAATTAAGGCTGTTCGTCTCATGTAATGAATGCTATAAATTAAGGTGTTTCGCACCATGCTTGTGTTAGGTTGTTTGGATTGCCTAAGATTAGGGCATGTTGCCTATCTGTCATTTAGATTATTTGCTATACCCATGTAGGGTGTTCTTGAATTTCGGGCTAGTCAGAGAGGTTCTAATATCTAGTTTGTTGCTTCATATAGTGATTTATAGGTTCTCTAGGGAAATGGGAGATAGAAGTCAATATGTAATGGATAATTAAATTTAGTTTGGATTTTCTTAACATATCTTGGAGAATGATAGTTCAGAAATATCACAAGACGTAATTTAACTTGGCCATGTGAAATTTATGTATTCAGATCTATATACGATTTATGTATTTAAATTAATATTGCTTGCCTTTTGCTTTGATGTCATTGAATGTACCCGAATATTTATTTATATATTTATATATTGCTATTTGAAAAGGAAAGTTCATTGAATGATTCAAGCCAGTTATTCTATGTTTGTAATAAGAAATAAGGATATGTATACAGGATGCAAAAAAAAATACACGTCTTAAATGTAGGGGTGGCTTGGGGGTACTAAAACAATTTTGAAGATAGAAACCATGGGTCTCCGACTTGCCGTTAAGTTGTTACACGCATCCGAATTTACGCGTCATGGATTGCCTACTTCAAAGCGCGCCTTTGGTTACATCTGAGCTAGCGCTGTGAGCCGTCAACACCTGTGCTTTCGTGAAGCCCCTTGCCCGCGCTGCTGCTGGCCACCGACCACACTCCTTTCACTCTTCCCCCTTCCCTAAGAAGTCTAAGCGGGTAGATAAGCTGGCATGGGTTTGGATTAGGTCGGGTCAAAGTTTTTGTCTAACCCTTTCGCAGTCTGTTTGCATTTTTAGCAGTGCCAGACGTGACAGTTAACGTACAGTTAGTCAACATTTTGAAGTGAACGGTTATGTGATTAAATGGACAGTGTGTGAGTTAGTGGACAGTTTAATGTGGTTGATTTGGCTTATTTTTGCGCAACGTTGATTCATTGTTTTGAGTTCTTGTTTTTCGTGTGTTTGTGCATCTAACAAAAACCGACCCGAGTGCTACAATGGATAGGAACGGATACACTTTTGCTGAGCTGGCGGACATGCAGCTAGCGTATGGTGCAGCTCGCGGCAACGCAGCGGAGGCGCGTAGTATGTATCAACAACAATTCCAAACAGAATACTTCCGAGCAGACAAATGTTCACGAATAATGACCACCGTTTGCGAGACACCGGATCATTTGTCGGGACATGACACGACGTCGGAGCACGCAGACGAGTTCGTACTCCAGAATTTGACGAACAAGTTCTTCATGAATTTGAAGAAACGCCGACGAGCTGCACAAGGAAAGTTGCTCATGAAATAGGAGTTGATCGACGCCTAGTTTGGAATGTTTTACATGAAAACAGTCTGCATCCTTACCGTCTTCAAAAAGTGCAGGCATTGTGTGCAAATGTCTACCCTCTTCGGAGTCACTTTTCTAACTGGTTTTTAGGACAGAGAGCCCAAAATCCAAGATTTCCATCTCTGGTCCTGTTTACGGATGAGGCGTCATTAACGCGAGAGGGAGTTTTTAATCACAATAATAATAATTTGTGGGACTTCGAAAATCCTAATGGTACGCGTACCTGTGGACACCAGGAACTTGAATTCTTCGTAATTGTAAAACTTTTTGCGAAACAGTGTGAACTACTTAATTTTTCTGCAAGAGGTGCTACCAGAACTTTTGGAAGAAGTGCCGTTAAATGTGTGCCGTGAAATATGGTTTCAGCACGATGGTTATCCTGCCCATTTTACATTGGCAGTGCGTGCTCGTCTTACAGAAGAATTTGGTGACAGATGGATCGGCAGATGTGAACTGGTAAACAGGGGAGCGGGGATGTGTTGACAGAGACGTCCTGTGTCCCCAAACGGCAGCTGCACATTAGTGAAAGAACATATGATGAACTCGACCTGTCTGTATTTAATACAATTCAAAATATTTACTTATGATCTTATTGACATTCATACATATATTATAATTAGACTCGATTGGCGCGAGAATTATGTGACGCTATCGTCGACCTCGAGTCGCCGTGGCCGTTATCGCTTGCTCCGCGCTTCAGACAGTTCAAAACTCCACCAACAGGTGGCATCAGAGTTAGGTTCTCGCCGCCAGTTTGCATATTTGGTTGCATCATTTGCGTGCGTTTGCCCGTTTTGCGTATATACACATTCAAAAGTATTGGAAATTACTTTGAGTATCATTACCGAAATGATGTGAAACCATCGGTAATCTGTATATTATGTTTTACATTTATCAGCCTAGAAACAACATACTTTTTATTTCACATGTTAAGAAAATAAGTTATTTATTGTTTCTGAAGTGCGTCGTCATTGTTCGTGGCAGTAGAACTGAACGAAACTTGAATTATTGAATAGCGTGTGTCATGTCTGTTTTAGTGGCGGTTTTGCGTTACAAATTCAATTAAATATGCCCTCATTTACGAGATTTGTAACGGTAATAATGCGTGTTGTTTACATTAGTCGATGGACAGAAACCAGACATTATCTCCCAGGTATTTATAACTAAGATTATTTTTTTTATATCTTACATTCAGCCCCCGTTCATTTAATGAGTAGATATTGTAGCTAAAATTTATCGGAGCAGTTTAATGTAGTTGTAAACATTGCACGACCCTATGTAAATAAAAGCACGTGGCATTATTTGTGTTAACATCGGCGGAAAGATAAAAACTGGCAGGAAATAGAAATTAATCAGGGCTTTTTTGAGTGTTCACTTTATTCCGAATCACCTTTAGGAGGGCAGACGCACTAGCAGTGTGTGCAGCACAGCACATTCCTTTCGAGTCATTTACCAGTTGTTGCACTGGGCAGTTAACACGTGACGTCAAGCAGCTCTGAGTATCGCGTGACTTGTGGGACAGAGATAGTGAATGTAGGCGGTTTGCTGAGTACAAGAGGCACTACTGAACACTTTAAGTACCTGTCAGCCTAAGTTTCGGGAAACTTCTTGTCCCATTACAGCGTCTTGATCTGTCGAGAACTTTTTGTGTCCGAGCATTCAAAATAGTGATGCCCTGGCGGACCAGACGTAGGGTCAAGTTATTGACAGAATGCCGGACTAAGATTCAGTTTTCTTTTAATTTTTTAAGATGTGCATTGATTCGTGGTTAGAAACATGTAAATTGTTTTCCAGTAGCAAGAGAGTGAACATAAGTCTAGCCTTCACTAGCAGCCTTAAGATTCGATGAAACATCACTGTACAAGAGCATCTAAACTTTCAGTATTATTTTGGTTTTTATTTATTATTAATTTAATTTCGTTTTCTTTCTTTACCTGTAAGATAAATAACAGTCGCAGTTTCTATTATTTTGTGTTTACTGTTGGCCAATGAGATTCTTGCATACGAACTAATTATGACCCACATTAACACCATTACCTTGATAAAAAGTCCTTTTCTTATTAATAATTTAAGTCAGATCCACTAATGCAATCTATCATTCTGCAAAAGACCAGCACTAATTAATTCCTCTCATTTTCTGTTTAACATTCTTGTGGACTGAAAACGTAATCTTTATATTTGTAAACTTTATTTAATCCGTTTGTTAATAAACAATTGTTTGAACCCTATTATTTTAATTCTTTACTCGAGTGTAGTTCTTTTAGGAATGACAGATAGCTCCTGAACTTGAACAGTTCTACGCCATAACTACAGTTCCCAAGTTCATTCGCAGCAAAGCATCTTATTTTATTATTTTTGTTAGTTCGTTTGCACATGTGCTATACTAAGCATTCAGTGTTTATCTTACGATAGCCTACAAGGTGGAAGTCATTTAGAAGTGTTCGATTTATTTCTAATACTTAATGCACTGGGAGCTAAATTTTAATTCCTCACCCCCAACCTCTAAAAAAAAGTTTGGTAATTTCACTTTGTTATTGTTTTACATTATAGTCCAGTTCAGTGTTAATAAATAAGTATAAGTCTTATTTCTATCCATCTCGCAATCTTAGCTAGGACAGTATTACACGATACATTGTTTTACAATATACATCTCCAGTTGTTATTCAAACTTTTATTACTTTTGCGTATTAGTAGATAGGTTATGGGGCTTCTGGGACAGCGGGTTGCGGGTGTGGAGCTGCGGAGCCGCGGCTGCCATCTTGGATTACGTCATCACCGCCATCTTGTTTCCGGCGGCCATCTTGTTTCCGGCGGCCATCTTGTTTCCGGTCGCCATCTTGGATTATGTCACTTTCAAAATTTTCCAAAATTTAAAAAAAATTTAAAAAAAATTTAAAAAAAAATTTCAAAAATTAAAAAAAATCTAAAAAATAATTTTACATCCATCCACCATCTTGGAATAATACCCCCCCTTCCCCCATCCCCCCCAAAAATAATATATTTAATTCTAGGAATGACCACCAGGGGTTTGAGA
>PNEQ01067413.1:0-22383 GCA_003012365.1 Medauroidea extradentata | reverse complement strand
TTATACACTCTAATTTCGAAAAATGTTCACAGTATATTTGTGTGTGTACAGTTTGTAGCACATCCCTTGCAGTCATTCTTTCTCATGAAGAATTAATAGTTAGAATATTTTTTTCAATCAATATAACCACAAATTTAAACACAAATGCGTAGTTTACTTATTGGTACATGCATATTTCCTACACAAGAACATTTTATATGTTATGCAATATTCAGATTAAAATAAATCATAACAATAGGTTCAAATAATATGATAAAATGGAAATACACTTGAAATAAATGTAAGAAAAATGCTTACATTGTATACTTGGCAAGCGCAGATCGTTGTCACTGTTTTGCATAACGAGTGAAGTAGCCACACCAGGGAGATAGTAAAGTTATTTGCATAGCAAAAAAAAATTTATTTGTTAGAAAATACTGTATTAGTTTTCCCATTGTTTTAGAATTCAACATAATACTTGGCCCAATTTATTTAATTTTCTACGATCATGCACTTCGTAAATGAATTCCAGAGAAGTTTAGAAAAAAACTCCTGATAACACCCAAAAGACCTAATACAATGTTATTACGTCCAGGGTATTAATAATATTGCTTCCTTACATTACTGCAGGTTTCTGACTTTGTACACAGGCTGCTACACACTTGAAATAAACAATTAAGTCGTCAATTACCATAACGACAAACTATCTAGCCAATGGTCGTAACCATTGTACGCTAAATTATTCAAAACTAACCGTTGATGTTAAGTAATGTCCAAAAATAATAATACATGGATAATACATATTTATAAAAGGAGTTTTCAGACGTAGCTACTGCAATAGACTTAGACCACAAATTTCGTGCACGTACCAGTGTTTTCGGAGTACGTACGTTAGCAAGAACCTGCTCGGCCGTACCCATAAGTTTACTACCGAATTTGTGACAAACTGGAAGATTAATTTACGTGTGATGATTATGTTTGTTATTACTTAGTGATTTCGTTGAATATTATCTCATTTTCTGATTGAATTATATTAATAGGTGGGTGTAAAAATGTGGGGAATTTCCGCAAAACATGAATACAGCTAGTCACGAAAGTTTTGATATTCTTTGCTTCCAACATTTTTATATTATATTTTAAGAAATATATCCATTAGAATCAAACTGATAAGTATTATCATCCATGGCAGGCAGTGAAATAATTTATGCCGTTAGTTTTACTGCTCGAATATATTTTTCGTGCATGCAAACTTACTGGCATATACTTTTTTACTATACACCATTCAAGGAGTACCGGATTCCGTCACCAGATGTCAGAATATTTGCTTTGCATCTCGAATTATCGAAATGGCTAGTTTTTGTCGAGAATGGTTCTAGCACTGCATCCTAGATGGCACTAGATACATTGGCAGTTTGTAATGGAAATTTATGGTTCTACAGCAGTCGGATACTTAAAACTTAAGGCGTTAACATTTTAGGCTGTACGACTTTAGGCTGAATAAATTTAGGCTGAAAAATTTTAGGCTAAACAATTTTAGGCTGTACAACTTTAGGCTGAAAGGCTTTAGGCTGAGTAACTTTAGGCTGAATAATTTTAGGCTGAACGACTTTAGGCTGTGTGACTTTAGGCTGAGTGACTGTAGGCTGAAAGATTTTAGGCTGAATGACTTTAGGCTGAATAATTTTAGGCTGAATAAGGTTGAAGAGAGGGTTTTAGGCTGAACGATTTTAGGCTGTGTGACGGTCGCCCGAGCAAGCGCCGGGCGATGCCGCTGGTCGACGTGTTTTCTCGGGAATCTCCGGTTTCCCTCGCCCCTTCATAACGGCGCTGCTCCACTCTCCCATCACGTCACCCCTCACCAGCGCTAAAGACCTACATGTTAAGTGCTGGCAAAATCCCTTCACGAACTCACTAAAACGTATTCGGGAAATTTCTTGGTCTCTCAGGTAATGTAATATTGGTGTTATGGCAACTCTGCACCGGAATTGCAAGTCCTAGTATGTCGGAGTTGGAGTCGGGGCGACCTTCACGGGGCACGAATGCTCCCAGGTTGACTACGTCAAGAGCTATTGTTCAGTCCTGGGAATTCTGCCAGTGGAAGTTTCAAGATCAAGACAATGTCGTCAGCTGAAAGAAACTACAGGATACTACAATTAATAGTTTCTTCATGCCGGATACATTAAAAAATACGTGGCAAGTATCAGTCTCAACATTAAGAGGACGTGGTAGATAAATATGCGCTGAATTCTTCAGTTGACATCTACGCTTTTTGAAAGTCAATGTGGAAAAACTACAAAGGAGCAATCGTTGATAATTATATTTGCCAACTTTATGAGCAAACATTTACCTGGAATGATGCATTTGCTAAGCGTTAAATGTATGATATTTCGGCGTCAGAGATTGTTCTTCAGATATACGTTAACGAATAAAATTTTTGCTCAGAAAATTGGCAAAAACTATTGTCTAGGATTTTTTTTTTTCGAATTGGCTTTGAGAAGCCTGCAATTCTGAACTGGCGCTTCTGGCGCTGAATTATATACCATTTACTCGGGGTTTACACAGAAGACAGAAGTAATATAAATTATATATATATGCCCATCACATTGAATTGAAACCGAAGCATAGCCTACACATTCTGAACTGTTACTGTTTAGTGCTTAAATTCGGCAGTGGCAATCGTAAGTTTGACCAGTCTCAGAAAGGGTTGGTATTCCCGTGCTGCCATTCGTAAATCACCCGATATTCACAATCCTTAGAGGTACGTCAATTTCGCGGATTCATCTGGCAGCAGCCTAGACTTGTCAGTCCTATACACCCACTGTCCACAATCGATATCTATTGGCTTATAACCGTACAAGCAGTTAGCAAGCGATAGCACTTTGCATTATTTCCTTATTTACTACTGGCTTGCAGTAGTCAAACGCGTTTCGTAACAGCCGCCAGCAAGTCACAGACATGACAATGAAGTATACATAATTGGCGTTCAACCTGACCTGGAATGTATCTGCGAAATTTACGTACCTCTAACAATCCTGCTTCAGCCAATAAAATACATTAAACATGGGGTGTTCATAAGGAAATATTTTCTACTTAATTTAAGTCTTTAACTGTGCATATTAGCGAAGCGAAGCTTAAACGGCTTGCAATTATTATTTTCTCATTATTTTTCTGTAGATTTTTAACTTTACTTTGTGTTTTAAGTACCTGCAAAATGAACTGAGCGCTGAGATTCTGCTCATTAACTTATTAAAATTGTAAACATTCCTATTCGAAATTCGAGATACCTTACACCTATCACGGAAACTATTACAAGGAAGAATATTATTTATGAATTTACTTTACAGTATTTGATGGTAAAGTATGTAAAAATAAGGTGGACTAAGATCTCACAGTAAAAAATTTTGTAATCTTACAAAAATACTGTACGGTTTACAGGAACTGCTTGTAAATATACAGTAATGTATGTATGTTTACAAATATTTTGTTTATTTACAAATAACAACTGTACATTTATAAACATATTTTTGTATATTTTACATTAACGCGTCGCAACTTTTTTTTTGGCAACCAGTCTCCAAAAAAATTTTTTTTTGTTAAATCGCAAAGTATTTTGTAAAAAGTGACAGTCAGTAGAATGTTACTGTGTTTCACATCAAACACTCTTCCCATAATAATACAGCCTACTAGTCCTCAGAAATATTCCGAAAATATAGACATCTATAATGGCCTGTGACATTGTCGTTGTAGTGCCTGGACTCGTAAATGTTCTGATATTAATTTACAAGCTTTTTCGTGTGAAAGTAATATTTTTTTTTTTTTTTACTGTGTAGAGAATGTCTGGTCCTCCCGAATGTAAGTGCAACATGTTACCCTTGCGCCACCTCGCTTGATAATTTTAACTGTGATTTAGAGTTGTCAAATATTTATGTAGGTGTGACTGGAAAGATACTCAGCCTTCCCCCACTCATTCCCTTTAAACTGCTTGTGTAAAATCAGCAATCTAAGCCATTCAGGCAGTATTTCCGATCATATATGACAACCAGACGTTCTATAATTTTAAATGTTTTCCGCGTCGACTTATTATAAATTACATTCTTTCTGATTTATGTTTCTCATTTATAGGGAGTTACGAATGTGCTCTTTAGTTTCTACATTTTGAGCGATATTAATTTTTTTTTACGCCAAAACAAGAGCAGATATAAAAAATTTGTCTTGCAGTTTTGTTAAAAATCGTCTTCTCCATGTTGGCTGATTTTTTCAAGGCAGTAAGTGGTATTGCTTTAGTTAATTATATAATTAACGAACTTCTGGTTAATTGACTTTTATTCAAAACCGTATAATTTCTTGCTTTGAAAAAAATAGTTCTAACGGCAAACGCCATTTTAAACAAAACTGCCAGGCAGATTTTAAATATCTGCTATCGTTTAAGTTAATAAACTATTATAAAAAAATAAATAATATGGCCCAAATTATAGAAAATAAATAGTACTGTATGGCCTTAAAGATCATCTACAGAAATAATTAAATAGAAAAAAGAAACAAAACATTAAGAATCACGAATTTATAACTGTGCATAATAGTGGTCGTCAATTCACAAAAAAAAAAAAAAAAAAAATGTGTTAAACCAATTCCACGCTGAAAAACATTTATCTAAATATCTAACGAAAATGTGAATGTTATCGAAGGACCTGTCAATTATAAACAGAGTAATAATTTAATTAATGTTCTGAACAGGTCGATTCCAAAATTTATTCCTGAAACTCGTTCTTCGTCATTTCGGATTTTTTACGACAGCTTTATTAAATTTATAGAACCTGTATTATAATGACGACATGCTACACGTAAACAACAAACAACATATGTACAGAGTTTTCTTTTACTCTAATATTTCCATGGTTCAAATAAACAATACATTTTTTTCATAAAACCAAATTCAATTATACACTTGAACGGTCCTGGTACAAAGCTAACGTTTTTGTTTTAGAAAGGGCGGGAAATATAGAGACGTGAAGGATGGGAGAAATGACGATATTCAATCAATATATAATTAACTTGTGTTTAGAAGGTTCGTGAAAGTTTGTCTCGTAACGGATATGTGCAACAAGTAACTTAATGCAGCGAGCGTTTTTTTGCAGAGAAGCATTAGAAAGGCGAATGTATCGACCCGCAGAAAAACGACCTATTTTGCAATAATTCAGAGATCGCGAACTCGATTGTTTCCCGCTCTCCACGTCCAATATAAACTAGCCGGGCAACAGAGTTCGTTAGTTGAAATATTTGAAAGTAGCTAGAAACGAGACGCTGTGGTGGAAAGGTTATAGCTATATGCAAATACTGCCTCTTCAATCAAAAGAATAGTGAGTTGTTTGTATTAGTAAACATATATATTTAAAATGTGACAATCTTGTATATGCGTAAATTAAGAAGCATAATTTAGCACTTATATTTAATTTATTGAATTTTCCATCCCAAGCGAACCTAGAGACGTTCAAAGTGAAAACTTGTAGAAATTGTTTAAAAATTATGTTAAAGTCTAATTTTTCGTGTACTCGTTCCTTTATTTTCAGACTAAAATGCTTTACAATTTTCTTTGCTTATTTATGCACCGAATTGCTTCGGCAGAGGAGATTAATACTTTCTAGAGATGCCAAATCAATCGCTAGCAATTCAGCGCTCGTTATGCCTAGTTTTAAATCTACGAGCTAACAAGAGCGACGTTGCAGAGTCATAAAATAAGAAAATAAAAATAAAGTGTATCTTTATGTTAAACTACTTTCGCCGGAGGAAATCGAAGTGATTTCTAAAATACCAGCAACGTCAGAGCTCCAGTAGAAACACAAAAGTCTCTACTTTCTCGTTCTACTAAGAGAATACAACAGGATAAATAACTTAAAAGTAATTTCCTAGATTTTTGACAGATAGTACACACAATTTTAGTTTGTGCTTATCGTTAACTACTATTGTAGAATCCAAACTTCAGGTATCTTCGGTAAGAAGTCGTTTTCCTTACTTAATCTTACCTGTACGAGTTTTTTTCCCTCCCCACCAGTTATTTAGTCTTAAATGCTTACAGTTAATGATGACCATGCACGATAAACGATATCATCACGCTCGGCAAGACTTAAAAAATAAAATAAATAACTTTACGTATGTATATAAATGTATGTATGTATGAATGTACGTGTGTGTATATATATGTGTGTATATATATACATATAAATATATATAACGTGTATTTAAAACATACCGACAAACTTTAACAGGATATTCCTGAGGCGGAAATAGAAAGTTTGATACAGGAAACCCATGGTCCAGGTCAAACAGGGAGGGCTGCAGACGCTTGCAAAGTTTGAGAAAAAATTACAAATTATTGTGATATTTTGAAAAAGGCTTGCTTGACGGAAACAGATATCTGGTTACCAATAAGTGTCACGGAAATCAATAATAACGTGAGGGATTTGTACATTTAACACACCTCAATCATGTTTACATGGGGAGGCAACACACTTAATTTTGTAAAAAAAAAAAGTTTGTGACAGTAAAAATGTGCTATGACTATAGTTAGGTTTACAACCACTGAGAGCGACGGGTGATGGTAAACACGGCGTCCTCCGAGGTCGACTAGACGAGGTGATTCTGCGGTGGTACGCCGCTGTCTTCTGCAGTATGTTGACGAGCTCAGCACACAGTAATGAACGCAGAGCAGAGAAGTAACTGTAAATATTGGCCTCCCCGAACGGGACCGGGGATAGAACCGGGGCCCTTGGTTCACCAGTCAAGAGCTATAATTTATAGAGACCTGAAAAATTCGCGTTTTCTTTTAGGCGCAAGCTAGAGTTCCAGCAACTATAGGTCTGTACCACGTTCATAATTGGCGTTGAATAGAGGCACGTCAATATCGCAGATACATTCCAGGTCAGGTTGAACGCCAATTGTGTATACTTCGTTGTCATGTCTGTGACTTGCTGGCGGCTGTTACGAAACGCGTTTGACTACTGAAAGCCAGTAGTAAATAAGGAAATAATGCGAAGTGATATCGCTTGCTACCTGCTTGTATGGTTATAAGCTAATAGATAAGCGATTGTGGCCAGTGGGTGTATAGAACTGACATGTCTAGGCTGCTGCCAGATGAATCCGCGAAATTGACGTAGGCTATCTCTAGCGTTGACTTACTCGACATTTCTTGGAAGTAGCTGAGTCAATAATAAAATTGTGTAATTGAATACAGGTCCATTTCACTGTGTCAGCGAGCAGCTAATAAACAGTTGCTGTCTGCACGATTTGCATACATTCTTGTAAGCTAGCCTACATGTCAGTGAACACGCGAATTTTTCCCGTCTCTAGCTAGCTAGCACTCAAGAAAGCCCAGCTTGAGTTCTATTTTCAGCAAATTCATATCTTTCCGCGTGTAACGGCTAACGGCGGGACATGTGTATGCTCTCTAGACACATCACTTGATGTTTGCGCGTTGGAAGATAAATTGCGCAGTCAGTGTGAATCGATATAGCAGAGTGGAACTTTGTTTATTAATTATATAAAATACAACTGCGTAGTTTGGGTTGATTTTACTTTTTGTATTGTTGTATTTAAATTGAAAAAATACACAGAACTATATTCGTAATTTCGCTGCCGACCATACAAGCTTTAAGGCAACTACAGTTAATGTTGAATTATACGCAGTAACGGCTAGTGATATTTTTTGAAGGTTAAATTTTATGTGCTCACTTTATCCCGAATGACATATTACACACACACACACACACACACACACACACCAACACACACACACATGCAAAGAGTCCCTCGCCTCTTTCGGAAGATCTATTTATTAATATTTTCTCCTATCTCACCAGTAATATACTTGCAAATAACATTTCGTGATTGTGTTTGTGTGTATATGTATGTATTTTTTAGGTATTTTTGTTAGTAATGTCCCGCCGTTTAATTATTAGATTTATGCGAAGCAAAATAAATGTTTACATATTTTATCCGTAATGATTTTGTTTCTATGTTCTGATGTAGTTGTCAGAGTGTATTTTAGCGGAAGAAAGGGCATTCATGCCTTAACTACGTCACCAAAAACTAAGCCAAATATGCTGAACTAGTTATTTTTACATGTTCAGGTTCGTTGGGCTATGCAAGGTCTGAGGTTCCAATCTTCATCATTTCCTATTACAACTTAATTTTGTTGTTAGAAGTGTGTTGAATCCTTGAGACCCTGAAGATGCCACCTGAAATGTTCGACGAAACGTCAGTTATCATAACCAACTAGGCGCGGCTCTTGTCCGGAAGTCAAGATCATCTGAACGTTTGGTTGTGCAGCTACAATACAAAGACATTTCTTCCTTGCTTTGATTGGCTTGTTAAACGTCAACAAACATAGTTGCAAGATGGCTGACAACGGAAATTCGTGTAGCATTGTAAAATTATTATTCGATAATAACATTTTTACCATAACTCGAACATGTAAATCAACTAAATTAATTATTATTTTTAATCTCTCATGAATGTACAAACATATAAAAACATAAAATTGAAACACGGCTATCGGTTTCGAATGCCGTTTGTTGTGTACCCATGTAAACAAACTTACTTCAGAACATGTTCAAATGAATGTTATTAAATGTGACTGTCAATACATTAACTCGCTCGAAGTTACGTTGCAACCACGGTATACTATTAATGTAAGAGAAACTGATAGCAGTTATTAAATAGAGCCAGCCAAACCGGTTCATCTGACCAAAGTACATGACAGTGTTCAGCTGGCGGAAGTAAACGAAAGTAGAGAAAGCAGATCGAACAAACAACGTGGGTTCAGGCAGGATAAAAAATAGCACAAAGTATAAGAACTAGTGAATGTTCTCAAATATATTTCATCAGAGATGGAGCAGAGAATGGTAACAGAGTAACCGTATCTTTCCCTTACTTGAATATAAAGGAAAAACAACGCAGGTGTATTTTATTATTCCGGCGCATATTCGTGTTTGAATTGGTAACTAATTCAGTGAATATGGTAGTTTATCGCTTGTGATTGCTAAGTTTGTTAAACGCACAGTAATCAGTTTTACGGTGTTGTGTAATGTTTAGGCTTCCCGAGTTTGTAGGTAACATGAATTGGTAATTGGAAGGTGATTTTCATGTGTTGTTTGTGTATGCAACAAGAATCGCATTCCATCTGTTAAACTAAAAATTCTAATAAAATTACATACATTTGTACTGAAATGGAATCATACTTACATTTTAAATGCAGACGGGCCGATGTTTACAAACGTAAATTACAGGTCAAACCACAATTTTTACCTTTTTAAATGTTGAGATCAAGTTTATTTTTGCACCACCAAAATAGAGGCACTGATTTAGTGGTACTTTGGTAGCACTGGAGGTCGTAAAATAAGGATTTAGTTTTTCCTTAAATCGCGAACAACACATGGATGAAATATGAAGGGTTACCAGATCTGTATAACCCAAACAACGGTCGCAAACTAGGCATAACAATAGAAGACACTTTGTATGTATACATATGTATATATATAATATACACAGTTTAATAGGGCCTATTGTATAATCACTGCGTAAACTGACACATAAGTAACATCACATTTACTGTTTATAAAAATGGAAATCAGATACAGACAAATCATAGTATTTCTTTAAATATAAGCGGTTGGTTAAACCGATGTCTCAAATCCAATATGGCTTTGTTTACTTTCATGTACGCTCCGAGAACTGGCACAATAACAATATTTTAAAAGCACATTTACGTCGCTTCTAATAGAGTTATTATGTAGAGCCTCGAATTGTCATGTTAACCATTTCTAAATATTTAGTTAATATACAAACTAATTACAGTATCTCAATCAGTACAAGTGGTTATATAAACTAGTGTATCTAATCCGCGCAGCATTGTTTATATTTCTACGCCTCGAGAGATGAACTGGAAGGCAAATACGTCCTGTTACCTGGCAGAGTTGGGTGAACTTTGGCAACCATGTTGTCTACATGGCGCTATTATTCAATAAATGTTAACTTGAAAAAGCCTTATAAATGTAAATATGATAGCTTAAAGCACTCATTATGTTGTAAAAAAATTGTAAAATATTAATGCAATATATAAGTTCATATATATTAACATTACATCAGTAATACGTTCGATTATATTTTATGTCTTCTTACCAGTCGTACAACCCTGAAATACTACAAGTAGCTGTAAGTAACGGTTTTGACCTTCTCAATAATTAGGTACGTTACATTGGTTGCATCTGCTGTCAGAATAGTACAACTTTATTCTGAATACATAGTAAACTCACGTAAAAAATAATCGAATAACGTAATTAGCTCCACCGGCGCCGTTCCTAAATGTGATGCTGGTTAGATGAAGCTACATTTTCGAGGAGTTGTGTTTATATATGTATGCATGTGAGTGAAAGAATGAATGAGAAACAGTGCTTGCCAATTGATTTATTTTTGTGTAATTTTTGTTTTATGCACGTTTGTATGCGTGTGAGTGAATGAGTAAGTGAAGGTGCGAGCTAATTGGTTTATTGTTGTGTAATTTATAAGTAATATTCTATTACTTTTATATATAATATTTATTTATGAAATTTCTGCTCTGTGAACTTGAGTTGGTTATGGGCCCAGTATAAGAAAAGTCGACTCTAATTAATAAACTAAATAAACATGAACTGGGTGCCTGTTATTGAAAACCGGACGTTAGGCAAATTTTTATTTAAAACCCGGCCTGGCAGTTTACCAGGTGGTAAAAAGAGGACATGTCCAGGAAGGAGAATGTTTGGTAACCTTAGTAATATGGCATAATGTGCGCCAGCAGTCTAGTACAACTGCTGTTGGTAAGCAAAGTGCATTCGTAAACTGCCAACAGGTTAAAAATAACCGCTGTGTTGTTAAAGCTGTAGATATCTAGCATCTTACTGCTGCCGCCAGCTTGTGCGAATTAGATGAAAAGAAGCCAAGGGTCAAGGTTAAATAGATGTCCTTGTCCAACAAGAATTCGCATCGGTGTCGGTCGACGGCTAACAAGAAGCGCCTGTATACCAGAACTACCTGGTAACTCATATAAACCCTCGTACATTGTACTACAACTCTCGTACATCTGAAAACTTGAGTCCTGCGCTGTCAACGTCATGGTTCCTATTAGTCAAACCTAAGTTATCACAAAACCAACTGTTTTTTTGGCTTTTACGAGAATGTGTCTGCTGTTCGCTGTGTATACGAGAGACGGCTTAGTACATTTAATGTGGATCCTAGTGAGGAAACTTGTTTTTACAGTGAACAAGTACATATTAAACGTCCGTATCACTTGTTATGCTGAATTTTTCTTCATTTCTTCCTGATTCAAGATCTTAGCTAGATTTACTATAAAAAGATATTTTAAAAAAGCATAGCGAATTACCTTGCATTACGCACATTATGCCTGCACTAGTAAAACGAACTTACTAAACAATTTTAATTACACAAAATATAAGGTAATGAATATATCACCCCTTCATTTAAAAAAAATCACATAGTCTACAGTATTAACAATTACGTTCAAATATCCGCACCTAATTGTAAAATATATTAATGTGAGTCATCCTTCTAAACGTTGGTTCTTTGTGAACCTGGAAACATTTGCCCAATACACGACTAAATACTTCAGCATTTTAATGTATTTTTACGTTTCCGTTACTTTAACTAATTCGTCAACGTCAATGTACAATACAAATACAAACTTAAAGTAACGAGAGCTGAAAAACAACTAAGAATGTTCATTCGAAACGGAAATATACGTTAAAAATTATTGAAGATTTGCTATAAATGTATATGAACTAAATATTCCTAAAATAAACCCAAGTTATTAAAATATTTACCATTATTCATAAAGAACCAACGACATTCTTTAACTCGACTTACAGAGTTCGCCATCTTAAGGTTTTCAGTCATCGGAAACGTTACGTCAAAACTAGGCTTACTTGACTTTAGCTTGGCGACTCAAGTATTTTAATATTGTAACCGCCTTCACACAAAACCGCAAGATAACCTCGTACGTCACAAACCGTACCGGAATCACGGAGCGCGCGATAATTCCAGTGCGTGTGGCAACGCTGGTTACGGTTACAATGCTCTTGCCTGGACGGCCTGGAATTTCCCACGCCGCTGTTGCCCTGTGGACGCCGGCGAGGTTGCCGCCAATTGCCAAGGCCGTCCTTTGTCTGGGGTCCTTGGCCGGGTGTCCTGGCCCCAGGTGTAGCTGGGCGCTGGGGTCGACGTCCCTGTGCATCTGTTGTCCTGTGCTCGCCACCAGGAGCGCTGCCTGCCACACTTCTTTGTTCCGAGTGCTGCCTCACCCACCACTGTGACGTGTGACCTCGCCTATGGTTCTCAAGGCAGTTACGGTGGGTTCACAATTGGCAACAATCAGTAGACATATAATAATAATGGGAGTGTATGACTGGATTCAGTTGCTTGGACAAACTCCATTGCGAAATAAATGACTGTTAAAGAAAACTAAACAAATAATAGAAAAACATAAATAAGTAGAGTATGCTTTAGTCGACAGGATCATAGCCATCTTTAGTAGAAGGCCGCGGCCTTAGATCTGGCAACCCTGCTAGGAAGGGTCATTTTAACACTTCTTTTGTCTCGCGAACGGCAGAGGCTTCCCCTGATTCGCCGGTATGTAGGGCGCAATAACGAATCAGGTACAGCCATTGCCTTTGGAGAGCTAAGAGGAGTGTTAAAATGACCGTCGTTTGCAGGGTTGCCAGATCTAAGGCCGCGGCCTTCTACTAAAGACGGCTATGACAGGATACATACACAACATACAATTCCAAAAATGGAATCGGGTCAAGTAAAACAAGGACAAGCAGATAATAAACGAAAATAATAAGATCAAAAGAAACCCAAGACATTACCAAGGCACACAGTCCAAGTTTGAGTTCTGCTTTGGCAAGGGACAAACGGAAATTTTTTATGAGTCACAAAATAAAATAAAATGACACACTGGAAAACCATGGGTTTATATAGGATAAACCCACTTATCATGCTCAGCCGATGGGAGAGGAGCTGTCTCCTGATTGGTCACGCAGGACAGATTTATATTATGCGCAGTTAAAGCATTTTTACCTTCTCTTACTATGGATCTTTTAGATCTCATACAGAAATGCTCCAATTCATACAATTTAAAAAAATATTACTTAGAAGAAAATAATATTTGTACTAATTAGAACAAAATCATAAACACTCCAAAAAATAATATGTTACATCAAACAATATACAGACAGGTATTCAGAAATACTGAGTTTTAGCAGGAAGCCTAGTAAATTAAATATGTTCTACAGAAAACATTTAAGCTTATGAATTGTTATTACTAGTCTATATAAGTAGAACAAAAAATGTACTAAGCTATTTATCAATGCACGCATAAAACATTAAAAGATGAACAGTATTTAACTTATTCAGTTGGTGTTTGCAGTTTATCGTGAGAGATGTACTTATGAAAGAAAAAAATAGAAATTACATGTTCTTAGTCCTGAAAATATTGATGTTCACTAGAGATGATGGTATATCGCGAAAATGTTTTGTTCCAACATATCCTTGAAAACGTTGTTTCTTGCAACATATGTGATTGGGCGATATACTTCTGACACAACGTAACTGTCTGCAGACCAATAACAAGCATCAAATATTACAATATCGGGATTCTTACCGTCTCAAGTCAAATAGGGCAAAAGCTCCAAGTATAAGCTAATCTTAGGTCATCTGAACGTGTGTTGAAATCCAGCAAGCAGTCAAGTTTTCCCGCGATAAACCGTCATCTCTAATGATTAGAGGTACGCCAATTTCGCGGATTCATCTGGCAGCAGCCTAGACATGTCAGTCCTATACACCCACTGGCCACAATCGATTATATATTGGCTTATAACCATACAAGCAGGTAGCAAGCGATAGCATTTCGCATTATTTCTTTATTTACTACATACTTGCAGTAGTCAAACGCGTTTCGTAACAGCCGCCAGCAAGTCACAGACATGACAATGAAGTATACATAATTGGCGTTCAACCTGACCTGGAATGTACCTGCGAAATTTACGTACCTCTACTAATGATCACTAAGGTGCCATACAAGTTTGAGCACAACAGTCGGAAGAACTAACCTCTATGTTTTCTTACCTACCAGTTCAAAACACCAAAAAAGTGGTCGCTTGCATAAAGATGCTGACATTAGGAAATCATAATATTTCATTTCTTGGGCGTACGCAAAGGACAGCAACCAATCACAGCCAAGGATTTTGTGAATGTCAGCCATGTTGGTTTAACCACCGAAAATACACAAGAACAAAACAAAGCTGGAATAAGAAATATCAATGTTTAAAACTAAGTTTCCATATTATAAATAATGTTTTACGCTGTGCAGTTTATAGCTCTTTGTTTCTATACTTAGTAATATGTATATCCAAATACGATTCCACTTCAAAAATATGTCACATCACGGTCGTAGAAGAACAGGTCCGGACACTCGCCTGGAAACTTGACCCTTTGTTGTTTGACTGCAGTTCACCAAGTTGCCGAGAATGCTATACGTTTTTGGCGCTGCAGTTAGGGCGGTCGAGCTCAAACTCCGCCCACTTCCCTCCCACTAAGATAAACAATTTATCAAAAAATATTTTTTTTATCAATTTATGAAACACTTCCTTTGCTCAAAATTTTAAATCATGGTTCCAGAAATAGTTATTTACTTTATAATGTTAACAATGGAAAAAAGTGGGCGGAGTTTGACTCCGACCGCCCGGATTACAGCGCCAGTAAGTACAATATTCTCGGTAACTTGACGAACTACAGCCAAACAACAAGGGGGTCAAGCAGAATACATTGGTAGATAGGCGAGTGTCCAGACCTGAGTACTTCTACGACTGTGATTACAATGACCTTCGGTTGACTTTTGTACATCCACTGGCTAAACACAACAGTAAGAATCCAATTGCGAATTTTGCACAAGGAGTCTGGTCGTGTTATGTTAAGATCCGTGCTTATGTTTTTTATATTGTGAACCAAAACCAACCTTTAGACTACACTATTAAAAACTACGGGGGATAAGTACCTGCCATCTTCGAGATCTGAAATTTTCGCTGTACTAAGTTCCATGTACTGAAATTTATTAAAATTTCCTGTCGGACATGGCACAGATTTTACCTTCTTGAGTCTTACCAAAATTGTCACACTTTAACGATCTTTCTTAGTTTTTGACTAGTAACCTTCCGGAGGAAGAAAGACAATATGTTCTGTGGATTGTCACAGGCATTATAAATGCCATAGTAGACAAGCAATGCCAACTGTATACAAGGTAAGAAACTATTCCCTCTGTCTTACCGAAGCATAAAACACTGTAGGAAATTTGTAGGTCACATTAAGTACAGAAGTTTTACTATTCCAAAATGGCGGGTACTGATCCCCCTTAAGGGTGCTGCCTGTCACGTGCTTCAAATGCGTCGCAGTGTGTTCGTAAACAGGTTTTTCTGCAGAACTATTCCACGTGTGCCCATTGTGGCAACGTACGAAAATAAGACACACTTCAGACAAGGTCGGAATATAATTGTCAAGACACCGTGCACATTACAAAACACTGTTTCTAAGCCATTCTACATAGTTAAAAACGGCCTTTTCAGACTGCCACACTTCTAAATGTACTAACTATATGTATGTGAAACTCAGATGTAGATGTGAACTGAAGTTTGCTTCAGAATTTCCAAAAATAAAATTTTTGTCACCGCTTTAAGTCCGCCTAAAGTCCCATAGAATAATCGCTTCGGCGGGAACCTTGCACGCTAGTTCAGCGCTTGACTCGTTGAGGCGATGCGGCATTTGATGCGCACTTCAAGGTCGCCCTTAGCTCCGTCACTTCTGAGCCTCTTCACAACCACTAGTCCAGGAAAGATACGAGAAAAATGGGTCGATTTATGGATAAATTGCAAGAAAAGGTAGAAAAATTCGTAGAATAACATATCCAAAATCCACCGAAGTCCACCTTCCGGTTTTTACTTTTTTCCGGAATTTGTCCCGGAAAAATTCGAAAAAAAAAAGAAAAAAAAAAGTTGAAAATGGTACATCTCACGACAAACTTGTAGGGACAAAAATTAAAGAGCACAACGTTTATGGTATCATATCCAAAATTCATGAAAATCCCCTAATAACTTCTTCTCCTGTTTACGGGATTTATTCCGGAAAAATATTAAAACATGAAATACATCGAAAACGGCGCACTTTACAGCAAAATCTTTCAGATCCAAAGTTAAAGTGCTTACATTACTGCATCACACGAGTTGATCTTTTTAAATCAGAAATTGATGTTTTTAAATTGCGTCAGTAATTTAAAAGACGACATCTCATTACAACCATAATCGTCATTCCGTAATTCCAGTCGTCCACCTCCCCTCCCCACCACACCAAAAATTTTTCTCGTTCGCATATCTATCCAGTACTCTCTCGTTGCTGCACACTATTTACTGAGTAACCCAAATCATTCGCTGGCCGCTATGTAGCTCGTTCGCCGATTCAACAACTCCGGTGCTGGTTAAGCGCCAAACCATCTCTGCCGACCTGACAGGTGCTCGCTTTGTTGATAATGGGTGCTAGCACATGCAGGTTATTTTCCGCTATCCCAATAACGAAAATTAATTTTGCAGTATGCGAAAGTATCATGCGTCTAGACATACTTTCATACCCATCATGGAACAGCCCGGCCAAGGGCATCTAACGGTACTGGTTGACATGCACTATCCTGCTCCGGCCGGCTGACGTCACGGAGAAGCGATAAATGCTTCGTATGGCCCTAGGAGAGGAAGCTGAAAAGGTGTGGCACACTGCCGTTACACTATGTTTGCTTATATCCGCACTTAATTTTTGTGGTCTGGACCAAGGTCATGTAGGTTAATAGTAGGCGGATCTCGTCGACAGCGAGGTCATTCGACACGGAACCATTAGCTCGGATAGTGAGGAAACCGAGGCTGGGGGAGTGGGGAGGGGGAAAATTAAGTCAGCAGTTGGCTGTTGTAAAAAAAAGCCACATATTTCGGAGTATAGTTAGATAAATACTATAATAATTTTCAATTCGCACAGAAAATATAGGGTACATGCTGAAATAGCACCGAATGTTCTATTCTTGTGAAAAAAAAAAAAAAAAACTCTGGTAATAAGGTATTGACTTGTATCACACGATGAAAAATTCTGGTACCCGGTACCAAGGAGATAAATCTTGCGTGTGTATGTACGATATTTCAGGAGTGTCGAAGAACAGAGAAATAAGGCGAGAAGTAATATTCTGGTACCTGGTGCCAAGAAGGTGTTACATCTGGCATTCACGTGTATCATATTTGAGGTACTTATGTAATCATAGCTGGGGAGGCGGACAAGGATGTCGAAGAGTGGAAATGGTAGAGCGAGATGGCAAATCCTGGTACCTGGTACCAAGAAGAAGTTAAATCTGGCATTCATATGTACAACATTTCTGGAACGTATGACAAAAGGTGTCGAAGAGCAGGAGCAGTGGGGAGAAACGGAAAATCTTGGTACATGATACCAGGAAGGAGTACTATATTTCAGGTACGTACGTCCTCAGAGCTGAGGAGACGGCCAAAGTAGAGCAGGAACGGTGGAGAGATTAGGAAAATCCTGAAGTCAAATCGGGCATGTACATGTATAGACTGTTCAGGATAAACTGAGCACTGCTTACAATATTTTGTGAGCCATTATGCCTCCAACTTTACTATTATAAATACTAAAACTTCCATGTAACTAAAATCTGGTGTAAACATTTCACAACTCTCAAAATTTTAATTCGATAACACCAATGAATACATTTCTTTACAGTTATAAACACACCCCATGTTATAACTGGGCAGACTGGGCAACTGCCAAGGCGGCAATCTGGAAGGAGAGCAACTCGCAAGAAGAATTTATTTTACTTTAAATAAAAATATTTACGTGATAAATTACGCCCTTGTGTAATTTTATGTATTTCGTGCACCCACATTCTTAAGAGTAATAATGGATAACATTTTTTTGTATGACTTTTTTTGGGGGGAGGGGAAATAACTTTCATCTTCTCAGGCACCAGGCACCTAAAACGGGGGCCCGTTTATAAGTGTTGGGAAGTGCTCACTTTAAAGTTAACCATCTATACGATATTTCAGGTGAGTACGTTCTCAGAGCCGTGGAGGTGGGCAAGAAGGAGCAGGAGTGGTCCAGCGAGATGGATAATCCTGGTACCTGGTACCAAGAAGGAGTTAAATCTGGCACATACATGTACGATGTTTCAGGCACATCCTCCTCAGAGCCGAGGAAACGGGCAAGGAAGAGTAGAAGCGGTGGAGCGAGATGGATAATCCTGGTACTTTGTACCAAGGAGGTGTTAAATCTGGCACGTATATGTACGATGTTTCAGGTACGTCCTCCTCAGAGCCGAGGAGACGGGTGAGGAAGAGAAGGAGAGGTAGAGCGACATAATGCAGACTCTGGCTAGAGTCTGGCTGACGGCGAAGGAAGGAGGCGACGACGGCCGGGTTCTCCAAGGTCAGCGGGCGACTGACGGCGTTCCCCGGCGAAGGCCGCGGCCACACAGCCTCCCCGGAGTACCGGATCTCTGGAATGCCGTCCTGTCCGCGTGCACGGCTGGTACCGCTAGATCCACGTGCCTATGAAGCGAGACAAAAGAATTGCAACTCCGTGTTGCATACGCTTGCTTGGATAGACACTTACATAAAAGAGGCTGCGGTAGTACTGTGTAACCACAGTGTAGATGGATCGAGATAAACTGAGCAACCAAAGCTTAACATTACCTTAAGAGCGCCGCCTACCCGCGCGTGAGAGGCTCAAAAGCGACGGAGCAATTATGTTGACCTTGAAGCGCGCATCAAATGCCGCGTCACCTCAACGAGCCAGGCGCTGAACTATCGTGCAAGCTTCCCGCCGAACTGTTTTTACTATGGGACATTAAGTGGTGACTATATAATTTTATTGTTGGAAATTCTGTAACTAAGTTAAGTTCAGGTCGCAATCTGAGTTTTTACGTACATGCACATAAGTCTGAAAAGGCCGTTTTTAGCCATGTCGGAGGGCTTAGAAACAGCCTGAAGTGTTATTTTCTTTTCGTACGTTGGCACAACGGAGCACTCGTGGGATATTTTCGTAGAAAAAAACCTGTTTACGAACACACTGCAACGCATTTTAAGCGTGAGGTAGGCGGCCGCCTTAATAGTAAAACCTCATAACTCCATATAATGAAGATTGGACATTCGAGCCCTTTTAAACCGTCATAATAAGGCATTTACAAAGAAATTTGGTTAAAAGTAGATATAAAAATGTCATCTACAAGTACAAAATTATGTATTTTTTCTCAGTGTGAGGGAAATAAAATAGTTGTTCTCTCCTTTTTTCTGAATGGATACGAAATGGAGTTACGGGTTGAAAACCAACTGACTGACGTAGGCTACGCGAAATAGTTAACAATGAAATAACATACTATGGTCTACGTAATAAAACATTTTAAAAAATCCCGCGAACGGATTTGCATTTTTAAAAAAATTGGTGAATTTGAAATTTTTTTCTCCTGTGTATTTGTGATTTTTTTAATTCAAAATATTTTGTTTAGGGTTTTTTTTTAATGTTTTATTGCATAGCTAATGGGATGTAAGTTCACAGTGAATTATTTTGTTTAAGTGGGTCAATTGCTTTTCACTATTTGCATGGCATCGTAAAAAGCAAATTTTGACTTTGACACCCCGTTATGAGAAAACTATGAGAGCTAAAATTGTTCCGTAAGATTAAATGGTCTCACTAGTATCGCCAACAAAACTAACAATCATAAAAATATGAAATTATTATTTTATCGCACTTGAAAACACTTAATTTTTACCGCTCCTACCTCTCACACACACACAAACGCGGCCTATCTAGGGAGGCCCCTTAATAATATCAGCAGGAATGATCGTCCTTGTCATTACATAGCAACTTAGTTGCGTAGGCTCGCGCCGCCTTGTAAATACTCCTCCCCGCTACACCGCCTTCTCGCAGAACCGGACCTGGTAGGGCGTGCTTATGAGCGGAATTACTCTTTGTAGATCTATGAGGAGAGGGGAGGAGGGGTGGGCCTCCGCGGGCCGTTCTAATTATTCAGCATTCCCGTACTTTACGACTGAATCTTCCCCTACCCCACGGCAGAAGACATCAAGACTGAGAACACTAGTCCGGAAATGTTTAGTTCAGCCCCCCCCCCTTTTTTTTTCTTTACCCAATCAAACGAGGTAACCTCCAATTCGCCAGATATGCGTGCATACGTTCATACTATCTGCGTATCAGCTCTGAGTCCCCGGTGTGTATGCAGCTTTCGTCCTAAACTTCATGTACACTACAGTAACACAATAGCAAGCACCGAGGGCGCCCATCTTACATGTTGTAAAAAAAGCGGGGGAGGGGCAAGGTCATAATATATGTTCATGTCAACAGGAACAGATATAGTTTGTGTATAAATTTGTAGCCACTGGAATGTTTCGCAGCGTAGATTACGAAACTTACCAAACTGAAAATATTTTGTTATACATTTTATTATATTAAAAAAAAACTAAACACACTGTGGAACATCTGTTAAGGGGGATGGGGGCTTAGCCCCCCCTGCCCCACCCCCTTATGGGCGACCTTGGCAAACACGTCCTCGACTGGCGCATGGACGGCGTTGCAGCGTCTCACGCGTATTATTTTTTACGCCAAACAGCTTAACTTATTCATATTACGTTTATCTACGAAAAGAACACACACTTGAAACTATGCTTCCATGTTTTAAAAAATTCAACACTCTTGTTATAAACATGATTTTCAGGCCTCTCAAAATGGCTGAAAAACGGGGGTTTTTTAGACTGCTGTAACTGCGAAAATATTACCTGAATTCGTAAAGTGTAAAGCGCGAGACATGCGTTGGTCTTTACTTCATAATATCCAAAAATAAAATATTGGGGCCACCGCTTAAAGTCCCATAGTAAAAAGACTACAAGGAAACCTTGCACGCCAGTTTGGCGCGCTGCGAATAAAGGCGATATACTTCTCGTCAAGCGTGGGACACTGGCCTTTATCGCTACGCTGTTCCCACGTGTCAAAGGTGGAAATTTGAGGACAACACGGCACATGCATCATGCTTCACTCGAGCCTCTAGGCGCACGCAGTCTTCTCTCCGACAATGCGCCTCTATGATTTATTCAGAAGTGACCCTATCATTTTATTACGTAATATTAAACTTCAAGTTGCATTGTATGCGCCTATACTTTTTAAAAGATTCTGCGGCGAAATTTACGTACCTAAAAATGACACAAAAACATCCTTTTTCACTATTTTCGGCCGTTAGAAAATATACTTTTATAAATAGTGGTGTATTTGAAATTGGTATACAGACGTGTGACGTACTTAAGGGCGCCGCCTACCTACGCGTGAGAGGCTCAAAAGCGACGGAGACATAAGGTCGACCTTGAAGTGCGCATCAAATGCCGCGTCGCCTCAACGAGCCAGGCGCTGAACTAGCGTGCAAGCTTCCCGTCAAACGGTTTTTACTACATAATTTTATTGGTGGAAAGTCTGCAAGTAAGTTCAGTGCAGGTGGCAGTCTGAGTTTCACATACATCCGTTTAGTACATTTTGAAGTACGGAAGTCTGAATAGGCCATTTTTAGTAATGTTAGAGGGCTTAGAAGCAGTGTTTTTAGAGCGTGGTGTCTTAACAATGAGGTTCCGACCTTGTCTGAAGTTTGCTTACTTTTCGTACGTTGGCACAATGCACACATGTGGAATATTTTCGTAGAATAAACCTGTTTACGAACACACTGCAACGCATTTGAAGCTATTGAATTTTTCTGTTTTTGAGCCGTAACATTTATTCAAATTATGTTAACAAAATTTTCTTTCCTGCAGAGTAAACTGCTCGATATGGATAGTAATGGAATATGTAAGATCAATACAAATTCATTAAGACCGGAAAGTTTCGCGAAAAAAAAGGATATTTGCCCCAGCATGTTTCAATCACTTACGTGTACACATCTTCGACTATGATTCATGGCCAGTGACATGCGCTTTCAAACTTTCAACGTCTTTTAGGGTTCTACCGTGCAAATCAAGGACAGGTGGCTTCGTCTTTGCTGGCTCAGTCAAATGAGAGATGACCTGGGCCAAACACTTGCTCACTGTCATTTGCAAAATAATTATAGGTTAACTTTCAAGAATTTCCTTGTGTGCAATGAATCTATAAGAGAAATGAATTAAAGATTCCATTATTGTCCACGTCACAAGCAGTTTTTAAAGAATACCTTCTAATGCTAAAAAAAAAAAAAAAAAAAAAAAAAAAAAAAAAAAAAAAAAAAAAAAAAAAAAAAAA
>PNEQ01067404.1:0-12139 GCA_003012365.1 Medauroidea extradentata | reverse complement strand
TACCTTCAACTTGTTGTATAATTCCCTTTTCGCCAGCTTGTCTTACCGAAAATAAATTGCTCTTACTTTCAGGACAGTACCATACATCTTCAAAGTATCTTTTATTCCATGTCTTTCCATCATATACTAAAACATTAATTCGACCTGTGCCCATTGCCTCTATCTGAACACCCTGCCGTGCACTGTCTAATTTTTTAGATTTATCGAAATTAGTGAAAGAAGCATACTAATCTCTTCGATTAGTAATATGACGAGACGCCCCACTATCGATCAGCCATTCATCACAATTAAATGAACTCAATTTTTGGTATTTTATGTCATCTTTCCCTACTACTGTAGTTATCATTGCATAATTTTTATAATCATCTTGATTTGAGCATTCGTTTGCCCTGTGTCCCTTTTTCTTGCATCTAAAACAAATTAGGCCAATTTTGCAGTTTTTAGCAATGTGCTCTTTCCCACCACAAGAGTAGCACCGAATTTTCTTTCCTTTTGACTCTTTGGGATTTATGTTTTTATTTTTAAACTCCTTTTGATTTAAAATAATTCTTTGCTTTAAGTTGTGAGATCATAGCACTTGCCGAGCAATCTTCTTCTTCCCGCCCTTTTTCTCGCAATTCATAATTGAGGCATCTTGTTTGTAATTTTTAACCATGTTTTATCTGCCTGAGATAAATCATGCCATGTTATATACACATGATCGAATGTTTTTGGTAAAGTTTGTAATAACCTCGCACACATATCACCTTCATCAATAGGTTTACCTAGCAACATCATACGTGTTTGAATATCGTCAAATTTTGCTAAATGATCCTGCATATCTCCTGACGAATCCCATTTAATATTATGAAATTCATGTCTTAAAAGGTCAATATTTTCAGCTGACTGGGTATCATAGATTTGGTGTAATTTTAACCATATCTTACGTGCTGTATTACAACCACCAACTCGAAGTAATGGTTTTGTATCCAATGAAAATATTAAAACCTTTTTCGCCTTTGAGTTTAATTTAGTCCACTTATCTACTAAATTCTTATTGGTAATATTACCTTTATCATCCGTCTCAGGTTTAGGTTTTGGAAATGATCCATCTACAACTTCCAAAACTTCATCACATTCCAGTGGTGTTCTTATAACAATTTTCCATGTCAACCAATTTTCTTCACCAATTAGTTTAATTATGTGTTGTTTTTCATTTTCCATCTTTAACTTCTAAAAGAATATCGTCTAGTTGAAAATACAACACACCAAAATAATCTTGACAACAAATATATATTCTATAGTTCATTCAATAGTATCATCTAATAAATGTTTAACCACGTACCTGCTACCATATCAGGAATAAACTTTAAATAAATATTTTATTTAAATATAACTAAGAATGAACTGTTCAAATATAACATCTAGAGGCATTTTTATTAATAAGTACACATCAACAACCATAGAGTAAAACAACAAGAGGTAGTAAGTACTACAAAATACAGCGATGTATATAAGTATACAATTATGAATTATTGTCACTCACTAACAGTTTGTTTATATAGTTTGATGATCTAATGAACTGAGAAAGACTTTGCTATAAAAAATGAAAAGAAAAACATCAGAAGTATGTTATTTTTAGGCCATTTTAAGAAGAGGCTCGCATCAGTAAAATTATTTAGGCTAAATTTGTATTGTTATGAAGATGCCGAGAACTTCAGATCTACATTGTAGGAATAGCTATTTTGAATACCTATTCCTCTAGTGTCCCTATGTATATCCATCTTGTGGACAAGGCCGACCACTTCAGATATTGACTTGGATAATTCCACCAAAATTTATTTCACTAAATTTACGTTTACAAAATTTAAATGAAATCTTAACATTTTATTCTATTAGGGTTTGGTGTGCCTAATCTTTGTCAACGAACTCAGTGGTCCTGAGTTAAAAGTTATGTTCCACGACTGAGAACCATATATAATAGAACCTAAATTTTAATTTTATCCCTAGCCGAGGAACTTTGATTGAAACTAGTATCAATTTTTTTTTACCGAACTCAAGATCTTCTTTACTTTATGGTAAATTGTGCCTAAACTATGTGTTTGACCTAGGGTGAGAGATTTTAGAAAAAAAAAATACAATTTTTTTTTAATATACTTCATTATCCTCAATAGAGTGCACTATATCAAGTTTCGATGCTGTGTCTATGTTTTGGTGATGAATCTACAAGAACGTACATTTTGGTAAGAAAAGTATCTCTTGCAAACAGTAATTAATCTTAGAAATTATTCTATACTCATCTCACCTTATTTACCGTCACACAAATGTTGGGTACTACTATTACAGTAAAGCAAATATCAATCAACACAACATCAATACACGGCTTGCTCTCCTTTTTACGTTCGACGGGCCTTTTTAGTCTGTTGTGAATTGTCCCTTTCTGTGTTGTCTGTTACTTTGTACAGTCTTTTTGAAGACTATTAATTTGTTAATGTGTTTTGACACATTTTTTCCTATCATAACTCGTGTGGAGTTTGTGTCTGTTTTGTCTGTCTTTGTGTTATTGCTGTCGATTTGGTATTGCCTCCTATGGAAGCTTTGTGTTCCTGATTTTTTATTATTTTTTTAACCTGTCTGTGGGCTCTAATGACCAATATGTCGTGTCCCCCCTTTCATTCACTCGCCTCACCACAAATGGCATATGTGCCTTATAGCGCAAACCTTAATAATGAAACATTTAAATTTTATTAGTTGATATATATTACAAAAACAATGCACAATAAATTATCAATGTTGTTATGCTCCTAGAAAAAAAATTTTACACAAAAAATAATTGGAATATTTTCTGTCTTTTTATACATTCTCCATACTGTCAATAAGCATAAAAAACCATATACAAGGTTTCCCGGTAGTAGATGTCAATAAAGAGGCGGGTGGCAGAGGGGCCCAAGACCTATCAAATAAACCAAACTTGTATAATCTGATTCACAACCGTCTAAAAGTTATGAATTTTTAAAGAAAATTTGGTTGTACTCTACCTTGAACTAAATATTTACTGATGGTGGAAACAGTAATGGTCCATGTGGAACGAAATTTGTATACTTCAAAGGTGATTAGTGTCATCTCATTATAAAACACATTTCACGTCACTGAGAGTACAGCTTCGTGGTGTAAAAAAATCACTTTCACCAAAGTTGTGTTTGGTTCGGAAAGATACCTCCAGTTTGCCAGAGGTAAAAAAATATTAATGGGTCACATAAATGATCACCCGCCATTGTAAAAACTACCACATATTATTACCAATCAATTAGTAAAAATTAGTATTTTAAATTAACAAACAATGCAGTAAATATGAAAACATAACGTAATGCAGCACATTCACACAATGTAAAAATCAGCAATAACGGTGAAATTAGTATGTGAGTTAATAATTTAACGTAACTTTATTGAAATTAAATTATTACACAGTCAGACCTACCAACCTTTCATATTTTTCCGGAAGTCTTCTGAAAATATCCATTTTGTACGATTTTACGGAAATATATTCACTCTTACGATTTTCGTCGGAACTGACTCCATTCACGAGAGTGACGCTGTGTTTGGTGGGGAGTGGGTAGTCTGTCGGCGATGGCGAGGCGGCAGCGTGCTAAGCCCAGGATGTTCTCCCGAAGTGTCGACCGCCGTCTTCCCCGGCCGACTCTCCCCACCTCGTAAGGGATATTACAGCGAGGGAAACTAGCGTTGCACTGGAGTTAGCGCTTCCACAGTAGGTGTAGCCGAAGGTGGATGGGAGGAAGTGGCAACAATGGGATGTTAATCCCCCGGACAGGAGAGCACAGAGGTGCCAAGGTTAGGAGTTGCGTCGGATGGGTGTCCACAAGACGAGGAGGGGGTGGAGACGGAAACAGGTATTGAGGAGGGGGTACTAAGGAAGGCTGATCCATCAGGTGACTGTAATGCCAGCCAAACAATGGTGTGGCCATTGAGCGGTGTGCCTTATCGAGCGGTGTGCCTTATCGAGCGGTGTGCCTTATCGAGCGGTGTGCCTCATCGAGCGGCGGCGGAGACGTCCCTCTGAATCCGATACACCCCTGTCTCAGGATCCCTGACCTCCAGTGTCTTCTGTACCGAATTAGCGAATTCGTGTCTGGCCTTCAACTTCCCTCCTGACCTCTTAGGTATAGCCTGACTGTGACTCAGATGAAGGTGTAATGGTAAGGCTAGCTGATTGTTGGAATTTTGTATCCCGTAGGATTGCCTGTTGTGGCATGTACAGCCTTAATGCGGTGGAACTATCGCTGGTGCACTTGTAGAGGAGCGCTAGAAGTGTGCCTCAGCACGTCCCTGTGCCTTTTCACCTCTCCCAGTCAAGACAAAACCTTACACCACTCAGAAAGAGCACAGTGTAATCGTGCTACATCCAGAGGGCGTAATGAAGAAAATCTGGAAGGCGTGCTGCTTAAGCCTCCTCCCAGTCATAGGATGCTTATGACGACCCAATTTCAAACTCCCGTGGCGATCGTATGAGTATGCAAGGGTCACAGGTGTCTAGCAGGCAGATGGGTTTGTCAACAATGGAAGGTGTGGCGAGTGAAGGAAAGAAAGGAATGATGTTGCTGTGTAATTTATTGGCATACGCCAACAATGAAACTGGAACACCCTGTGCCTAAAATGCATGTAGGAAGGAACCGAAGAGCACTAGCTTCCGTGGAGAGAGTCGTTGATGCAGGTGACCACGCCTCTGAAAGCAGCTCTTGGTTGGCGAAGCTTGGACAGCTGGCGTAGAAGGCTCTCACGGTCGTGATGGGCGCTTCTGGAAGGGATCCGGCGGTCGCTGGTCTTCCGGGCCTGGAACTGTAACTTATAGTTGCAATGAGGGTAGAGAAATCTACCGCAGCTGAACCTTTCAGTGACAGCAGAGGTCTGCTCAGGGAGAGTAAGCAAACAGGTCGCTACTCGAAGACGAAATGCACTGAGTGGCGAGTAGGACGCGACTGACTTCGGTGGCTCTTTCTCCCTATTTTATACCCTTCTTGGGGCAGTCTGTGGTGATTGGCAGGCCGCTCGCCTAATGAGAGATGGCGCGGACGCAAGGGGTGGGTCATTTACCGAGATAAAATTCTTTCTCAATTATTTCGATAGATCATTTCTGTTCATTAAGCAATGATGTGTAATGCATGGCGTGCCACGACAGTCGTAAACGATATTGATAGTCCAGCATATATGCCTTATTTTCAGATCGTATTAAAACGATAATGCAGATAGGCCTACATTGTCCAGACGTATGCTAACACATCTGAAATATAATTGCTGCTCTGTTAGTATCCGTGAACTGTGTGTGTAAAATTGTATAGTTGATTTTGTCGGCTGCGTGTTCAGGCGGTACAGGTTATGTAATTGTATAAACAAATTGCATAATTTTAAAAATAGGTTGCAGAAATTCCAAAGTCTCTATGATACAGAAGCCAAGAAAATCCTCAAACAAGTCTGTACAAGGTGGCTCTCTCTTGGAGTAAGTTTGCTCCAAGTTTTTGAGGAATGGCCTCCTTTATTTAGTTTTTTTACAGAAGAAGTAGTTCAACAAAAACAACAGAAAACGTCATCTTTGAGTCTTGGCTGTTACAAAATTCCTAATCTGCAGTCATTATCCATGTCAGACTCGGATGAGGCAGGTCTGAACAATTTGAATGTGAAGAGAAAGTTAGATTCTGCTTCAATTCCCTATTACAAGAAAATTGGGTTAACATCTGTAAATAATGATGCACCCGTTTTGAAAACTGCAAGTTCTTCAGTAAATCGTGAAGATAAACTATTTATGTTCCTTACATCTGAATTGAACTGGGCGCTTTGTGCATTTCTGTTGAGTGTTCTTCCAACATTTGTAGAACTGAATATAGTTATTCAGCATCTCCACACATACATGTTTTAGGAGAACTGATGTTAGATTTTTTGAAATCATTGATATCAAACTTTGTTAAAGCCAAAGCTGTAAATAGTTGTCCATTACTGGAACTAAATTATCATTGCAAACAAAATCAGAAAGATGATACTGACATAGTTATTGGAAGTAAAGGACTCAACATTGTCGAAACACTCAAAAAGAGGAAAAACCAGTATTTTATGGATCTGTTTGAAATTATTTCATTGCAGCATGTGACTATATTGTTCATAAATTCCCCCTAGAAATAATGTTTTGAAGAATGCAGCTGTGGCAAGAATTGAACATCTTGAAAATGCCAGCTTTTCTTCTATTCGGTACTTCGTGGAGTTGTTTCCTTTTTTCTGCCTTTGCAAGAGGGTGAAACTAGAGCTGCAGCAATGGATCATGTTCACATCATTCACCATAATGGTGGTAGAGTGAACGTGAGAGTATTACAGCATTTTAAAAACAAGGTGTTAAGTGTCAATGAGAATGATGAGGTGAAGGACAACATAACATACGTGCCCGAGCCAAGATGTGAACTGGGGAACCCCTCACACAACAGACTAATTCTTTAACGACTGCGCTACGAGGGTCAGCACCTGCATCGGTTTACAACACATCGCTGTCAAAAGAGCTGCACAAATCTTTCCATTACAATCCTTTCGTTTTCTTCGGATCGAGATCTTGCATTGTTTCTCGACTAGAAAATACACGTTTGTTACTGTATCATATGATCTGTTGCGAGATATGTTAGTGATTGTACACAACTGTACACCCTAGATGTACCACACATTAACAAATAGTCTGTATGCAAATATGTGTTATCGTTAATAAAATGCAGAGAATATGCTTGTGAGGCTATTCAGGAATTACACCCAGTTCGCTACGATGGGAGGCGAGCGCACTAGCCTCTACATAACCGCAGCTGCTGTGAATATGAAGCAGCAACTATGTAAGGGAATCTGGTGATGTAATTAATTTATCTAAACTTTGTAGTTTGATAATATCAATTTTGTTTTACAAAATAACTGACTGTTACCAATTTTATTAATAACATTTCATTTTATCCTCACAAATGAAACATATTACATTCGAAATACATTTTAATAATTTCAAACACTGTAATAATTTAATTTCACTAAAGCTACGTTTAATTATTTACTCACAAACTAATTTCAACCTTATTGCTGAATTTTACATTTTGTGAATCTGCTGCATTACATTATGTTTTCATATTTACTGCATCAACGTTTAATTTAAAATATTAATTTTTACTAATTAATTGGTAATACAATAAGGTAGTTTTTCCAATGGCGGGTGGTCATTTACGTAACCCATTAATATTTTTTTACCTCGTGCAAACTGGAGGCATCTTTCCGAACCAAACACAACTTTTGTGAAAGTGATTTTTTTTACACCACGAAGCTGTACTCTTAGTGACGTGAACTGTAATTTTAATTGTGACGACACTAATCACCTTTGATGTTTACAAATTTTATAGGGCTGATTAGCGGTGGGGTGATGCGGCGTGTAACGCGCAGGATTTTACCTAAGTCCGTAATGACGGAAGCTACTGGTTGTCTTTCTTTACCGTTGTATTCCTTGCACAATTGGGATAGTGATAGTGCGGTACCGGGGAGAGGAACGGCGGGGATGGTGACCCGACTGAGGTCAGGCTCCTTGGTACAGAACTGCAGTCTTCTACTTTCGGCAGCTTGTTGCTTAGCCCTCTCTCGTTCTTTAGATAAAGCTAAGGTATTATTACTTGACATGGATGTGAGTTTGTGATTAGGAAAGAAAACAGTATATTCAAGTATGTTGTCTGTATTAGATAGCACTTACAGACAATTTCACAAGGTTTGGCACTGGTATTAGTTATTTACAAAATATTATTTACAGTTTACTTCACAGAAAGTTGCTCTGAAGGATTTCTTACGATATCACAGGCGCACTATCTTTAACCTGCGGGCGAGACCTGGGCCTCTCTCCACGTGCGTCTTACGGAACTAGTCTTAGTTATGATATATTTCCGTCCTTGGATTTAAGACTCTAGACCAAGACTACTCTCTTTCGTGACGCGACTGTTATTAAATCAAAGATGGTGCATCCTGACTGTTTAAATATCCGTGGCCTGATTCTTCTCATACTGACGCGACTGGTGCAATACTGACTGACTGAATACCTTTGGCACGATTCTTGTGCTCAGTGAATTAGATCGCGCGCGGGCCAGAGGCACGGCGTTGCTCTCATCAACACGGCACTCAGGGTAAGGTATTGTAGAAGTTGTTGGTAGAGGTAAGGAACACCATCCGGTGATTTGAAGGAAAGATATTACAGAGAGCACCTTGTGGACTCAACCCCAGCGTGTATGGTAGGGAACAAGGTATCGGGTTTGCGGTAGATCTGATGGCGCCTTGCGGACAACCAGCAGCGTCGGAAGGAAGGCTAGGAGCGAGTGTCGGGAGACTCAGAGCTAGTCCGATTCCCTGACGACTGAAGAACTAAGGCAAAATCCCTCCCTTTTATACCCGCCAGAAGGGCTGAAAGTACCGTTAGGTGGGCGGCGCAAAATGGCCGATGAGAACTAGAGGCCGTCTGTTGCTACAGGTGTGCCACCCTCACACACTAAAATTACTCTCTCGGGTCTACTTCAAAACACTTACTAATACAAATATCCCCGTTACTCCTCGTGATGCCGTGAGAAGACTAATTGAACATAAATAAATGCAAAACATTATTAACAAAGTGTCGATAATGCATGATAAAGTAGTTAGGAAAAGATCAAATACATAGGTTCATGGTTGGCGACGCTTGGCCGATGTTTATTTACAAAATATGTTGGCGCTTTATACAATACAAGTGAAAACACAAATCAAGGCATCAAGTGGTCTGATTGGTAAAAAATCTCCTGACCTAACTGACTCAAAAGGATAAGTAAAGCGACGGCCGAACGTAAAAGGTAAATATAGCAGGCTTGAATGCAATGCGTTATATTTTGATCCGCCATCTTCTTGATTACCATGAAATGGAATAGACTTGCATTAGTTGGTCGATCTTGTCACCTCCCGTGTTCATATTATAGTCGATAATTGGTTTTGGACAAGTCACAGTTTCTTTTACTCCATGCTTATCTCTTCTTTTAACACTGCACAATTCTTCTGGACTGTGCATGTTGCTTACAACAACAGATTTAAATTTTTTTTTCCTTCCATTTAGTGATAGAAATCTCACCGCTTACTGCTTAATCAGCTTCTCCAAACTTGAGGGCTTTGTCTTGTTTGAGGAAATGTTTAGGAAAGTACTTTCGTGTTTGCATAATTGTTCCGCAAGAGTAATAGAGCTGAAATGCTGTCAAAATATGCAATATCAAAGCATTTCAAAACTCTTTGCAAGAGAAAGACTGTTCTCTCACTAAGAGTACCATCAGCTGTCCTAATTTGTTTTCGTTGGTAGACTTTGAAGACATTGGAAGATACTGTTTCAGACTAGATCTGCCTATCCACTGACAGAATAGCTGGGATTGAAATTTTTTTTAAACATCATTCAAATCGTAAGATGTCTTAGTGAACTGCAAATCATATTTTCACTGGGAGTGCAACATCTACTTCTACTTTAGGTCCAAATGGCTGGGATAAACATTTTTGAGAAAATTTTTCGGATTGCAGTTTTTTGTCGTACAAAAATGTATTGATGTGAAGTTGGATCTATCCTCCAGCTCTATACAGCCTCCCACATTACGAAATATCATGGCCGCCCAGTACGAAAAACGCACAAGTTACAACGCAGGGATGCTGCAACTCCGGAAAAGAACTGCATATGTGAAATCCCAAAATTTATGGAAACAGCGCGGAGGGTAAAATGGCTGGAATAAACCATTAAACCCAAAAATTCAACAGATATCATACATCGAAGTAGTCACTGTCATCTATACTATTACGTACAGATATTTTTAATCCTGTATTTATTTAATAAAGACAGGTATCTTGAAACGTATCACAAGTGTGATTTTTTCTCGAAATTGTAAAAACTATCTAACTTTTTCCTCCAAAACACTTAGGACTACCGAAGAAAATAACAATTTGTATTAAGTCTGCTATATTCTAAATAATTTTTTGACAACAGAAATTGTTCCAAAAAAAATATTAACACCTAATATATCACCAAAGATGCGATTTTTGGTGCATTTTTCAAAATAATTTCTTTTTAGAGCAAAAAATCATACAACTACCTCATACAACAAAACTAAATATCAATCATTATTCAGTCCTATATACTCTTAATATTTTTTGTCACCTGAAATATATAGGTACCGCCATGTACAAATTTATTGAAAAAATTTTTTGCGCAAACAAATATACCTAAAATATAGCCAAGGCCAATAAATGAGTATCTCTATTTTGTTATGCTACAACCCGAACTTAACATTCTATGAACCGAAGACTGTCAAAAAGTGTGATTTCCCCGATAACTTTATGTTGCATGTTTTGACAATTTTTTCAATTTCGTCATTTCTATAATAATGACGCACAGCTACGCATACTCCCGAATATCTGAGCTAACGAAAGAGTATTATTTATGTGGGATGACAGTCTGTAGGAATAATTCTACGACCCGAAAACTGTGATTTCCCTGATATCTTTATGTTGCATGTTTTGATGATTTTTTTCGATTTCGTTGTTTCTACAACTATACCGCACAGCTGTACATACTCCTGGATATCTGTGCTAATGTATGAGGATTATTAATGTTGGGTCAGACCCTGTAGGAAAAATTCTATGAGCCGAAAACTGTCAAAAAGTGTAATTTCCCAAATATATTCATATAGTATTTTTGGCGACTTTTTTCGATGACGTACAGCTACTCATACTCCCGAATATGTGTACTGACGAATGATTAATATTTTTGTTGGGCGACAGTCCGTGTGAAAAATTCTACGAGCCGAAAGCTGTCAAAAACTGTAATTTTCTAGATACTATTTTTTTTTTTGCAGTTTCAGGGGAATTTTTTCAATTCTGTTGTTTCTACGCATAGCTGGTCATTTTCCTGGAAACGTGTGCTAACGTATGAAGATTATTTATGTGGAAAGACAGTCCGCAGGAGAAGTTCTACAAGCAGAGAACTGTCAAAAAGTGTGATTTACCAGAGATCAGTAGGAGAGGAGCCCTGGGGTGCTTGTTTTATGTGAGTCTCCTTGCCTCTCACCCTAGTGATTCTTGTGTTATGCGACTCCCCTTGCCCTGAGGTGCTTGTTTTATGCGAGTCCCCTTGCCCTGAGGTGCTTGTTTTATGCGAGTCCCCTTGCCCTGAGGTGCTTGTTTTATGCGAGTCCCCTTGCCTGTCACACTAGTGATTCTTTTGTTATGCGACTCTCCTTGCCTGTCTCACTAGTGATTCTTTTGTTATGCGACTCTCCTTGCCCTGAGGTGCTTGTTTTATGCGAGTGTTCTTGCCTCTCACCCTAGTGATTCTTGTGTTATGCGACTCCCCTCGCCCTGAGGTGCTTATTTTATGCGAGTCCCCTTGCCTGTAACACTAGTGATTCTTTTGTTATGCGACTCCCCTTGCCCTGAGGTGCTTGTTTTATGCGAGTCCCCTTGCCTCTCACCCTAGTGATTCTTGTGTTATGCGACTCCCCTTGCCATGAGGTGCTTGTTTTATGCGAGTGTTCTTGCCTCTCACCCTAGTGATTCTTGTGTTATGCGAATCCCCTTGCCCTGAGGTGCTTGTTTTATGCGAGTCCTCTTGCCTCTCACCCTAGTGATTCTTGTGTTATGCGACTCCCCTTGCCCGGATGTGCTTGTTTTATGCGAGTCCCCTTGCCTCCTATCATCATAGCGGTACTTATAGGGGATGAACGTAGAGTATTTTAAAGCTGCAGTATTTTTTGATGTACGCAACACCACCTCATACCTGAAAAACCTTCCTCATCAATCACATTTTTGAAAAAAAGTTTTGGTTTAAATGGGACCAAATTAGTCCTACAGTTTCAACATCGAGATATTTTAAATTATTATATTATATTCTTTGTCTAAATTGGTAGTACAGTAGAACCTCGATTATCCGCGATAATGCAGGGGAAGAGACAGTCGGATAATCGAAATTCGCGGTTGAGCGAGTCGATAGTTTATCTTATCTAGTGCCATGACGCAGATGTTGTTATTATCGGTGAGAGTTGTTGCTATCTTATCTGTACCCACGTAGCAGTCCCGGCAATTATCTGACCGCTGCACTTCAGTC
>PNEQ01067391.1:0-21587 GCA_003012365.1 Medauroidea extradentata | reverse complement strand
AATGGGCACGTTGTGAGGTGCGTGAGATCGGCGAAATTGCATTTCAAAATTGAATTATTCTCTTGGTCGCATGTTTTTTGGGTGGTTCAAGGACTGGTGGCCGATATCGTGTTGGGATTAGATTTTCTGCACAGGTCTCGTGCAGTGGTCGACATTCCTGCAGGCCAGCTAGTGTTTAAGTTCGCGCCCGAGGTCCCGTTAACTGGCATTGGCCTTCTGCAGATACAGGTCTATTGCTTATGGTGAGTAAACTACGGAAACTATTCACGTATTTAATTTAAGAGTAGTTTTGCTCACCCCGTCCCTAGTGACGCGTAGCATACATTTGAGTGTGTTGTGGCGTGGAGATGGCCCTAACAAGTCTCCGAAGAATCCGTCGTTTGGAGGGTGCAACAAATCCACTGGTAAGTAGCCTGCTCCGTGGTCGTCGACCTGTCGACCCTGGGATCATCACCAAAGGGGGTTTCCTATGCGTCTTCCGTCGTGTATCCTTTTCCCCACTATCCATCTCATTTTAGCTCTCCCTGCTAGCCGGTCCATTCCCTAAACTTCGTCACCCATATCCCGTCCAACTCACGTACCGAGTCATATACGTTCTTCCCTGCACACTCCACATCATTTCAACGTGGGGCCTGTTTCGTCTCATCATCCTGATGTCACTAGGTATTTGTCACGACTTGGGTCAACGATGGCTTGACTTGAACTGGTGGGAACAGAGAATATGTACCTTCAATTTTTCCCACAGGCTGGCAGAACCATGCCACCACACCTAATCCAATCAGGACATTGTGTTACCCGGTGACAGCCATTCTCACAAAATACAACAAAAAAATTATGTACTTCTTCAACCATAGGAACAAAAGATATAACTTTCTAGATGCTTCTAAATAATGAAACAGTCACAACATTAAAACTTTTAAACTTCTGAAACTAACCAATCACTGAAATATTTTATGATATGCAGTAACGGTTTATGACCCGACTCAGAGCCTGTGGCTATCCAATGTCCATAAATGGACCACCAAGTCCTCATTTTCCCCTCTCCAACTATTGTGGCACCCCTGTCTCAGTAAGTGTGTGCTGTTTGGTGAAATCCGGAGAAAATTTAATCTTGGTCTACACTACAGAAACTGTCTGACTTGCTAATGATTGCAATCTAAAATGTTTCCAATGAAAACCAGTCACTATTTGTTTGCATCACACACTTCTCAAGTGTATGTAAGCCAATGTATATCACAGAGGTGGATCCAGCTCTGGATTTGGAGGGGGAAGCCATGCCTTAAAAGTAATATACCCACATCCCAAGCCATAAAAGAATAGGAGGGGGCCCTGAAGGCCCTCCTGAAAAAAATTTAAAAATTTGATTTTAAGGTGTAAAACTGTGATATTTAAGAGGTTTCCCAACAAAAATGTTAATATGTCTCTTTGAGAAACTGTTAATTAACATTTTAAGGATAAACTATAACTTTCAAAGGTTTGAAAGGTCACCAGGGGCCCCTGGATCCAAGAATACATAGAACTGCAAAATATTGAGTTTATATAAAGTGACAACTGCTGTACAGTTCACAACAAGAAAAGTAATGATTTCTCTCCAAAACATTACTAAATAAAAGATGAAAATTCTATCAATGTAAATTTTATTTTAATGCTTCTTCAAATGCATAGCTACACAGTACCTATTGTGTGTGTGAAATTCTATAAAACATTTGAATGTAGTCTTCTGACAATAACGGCCTGTGTGGTCACAGTTATCAGACTTCCGGCCTCCCTCCGTGTAGCTATAAAAATGTCTTTATCTGGCGGATGGAGATTGTAACAATCAGTAACCCAAAAAAAAAATTCAAGACAGCATAAAACAGCCCTGCAAGACTTGTGCTTTTGGTATAGTAATTCAGAAAAACCAATCTGTGACAGAAGTGTTTAATTTGTATTTCCATCACAGTTGTAATTATTTCACTGTTAAGTGCACAAGTAAATGTTTGGTCCAACTGAGGTAGAAACAGAGTTTTCAAGCAGATACCTATGCTTCCACTTCTCAAACAATGATGATAGTGTTATCTAACTGTTTAAAACTACATTTTAGTGTAGGCCTTAACAAAGTAAACAATATTCAGAGCTATTGTTCGGTGCAGTATCAGGTACACTCTCTTCTGTGCTTCTTTCTTCCAAGTTCTGCCACTACTTCTCTGGCTGACCCCCTTCTGTGATGACCGTACAAGGTGTGATAGTCCTTTTTATTGTCATATTCTCATTGGCTGTGAACCCATTTCCAGCTGGTTCATGTTCCAAGCAGATGACATCTCTCGCTTTAACAACTTTATTAGAATTTGCCTCACTTATGAATCTATATCCTTTTGTGTTTTCACAATAGCCTACAAACACCATCTTTGACTCTTCACATAGCATTTTGTTTGTTTTTGCCCTGGAACATGCAGAAGTGCCTTGTGGCAAAAAACTTTGTCACAAAAGTTCACCTTTTTTTCAGTCCTTTTTTTTTGTCACTGTAACAGTGGCAAAGCGATCCTTCAAACAAACAGCTGTACTGCATGCCTCTGCCCGGTATCTGTTGCTTAGTTCTACTTCCTTGAGCACTGCGTAAGCATTTTCAGTAATGGTTTTATTACAGCGTTCTGCCACCCCATTCTGTTCTGGTGTGTATGGGACAGTCAGTTGAAGCTTAATGCCATTTACTCTGAGAAAATCTTCAAATGCAGCATTGACAAACTCCTTCCCATTGTATGACCTCAGAGATTTTCTGTTTAAACCAGTCTCATTTTCAACCAGGTTTATTAACTCTTCAAATTATGCTTTCACTTCAGTCTTGTTCTTGAAGATATAGCAGAAAGTTTTCCTTGTTTAGTCATCAAATAAATGCCAGCATATAACATGCTCCACCCCATAAATACTCTGGCATTGGGCCACATATATCTGAATGTATAAATTTCAGTTTGCCTTCAACTTGCTTCGCAGTACTACACCTTTTACAGAGTTTCCTTGTCTGTTTCCCTTTAGCACATTACATATAAGTTTTATCTTCGTCACTTGTATGATTAATGCCTTCAAAACATGCCATCTCGAAGAAGCAACATGTTCTTCTTGCTAAGATGACAGAGTCTCCTATACCACAGTTCTTGTGAAACAACAAATGCTGCTGAATCTTCCTTTTGCAGTGCTGAATCACGGTCATCCACCTGAAGAGACACAATTAGCATTGCTTCTATGTAGGTATTCAGTTTGTAAATACCATTCACTTCAGCTGCAGTCATCTGCACCTCTCCTTGGATGTTGCAGTCACTCTCGCAGTACATTTTGCAGCCTCTGGATGTGAAGGTTACAATAATGCCCTTTTTCACAATGGTACTTACAGAAAGTAAGTTAGCTGATACGTGGGGTATATGATTAACATCAGTTATAGTTATTGGATACTTACCATTGATCCCTAAGTATCATTTCCCTCATCTATGCTGTATAACTTTTCATTATTAGCATAAATAACTGCTTTACTTAATGAATGTTTATAATCCTCAAGCCAATCTCTTCTGTTGGTCATGTGGTTGGTAGCAACAGAATCCAGGAGCGCCAGAGTGAAATTTTGAGAGAAAAAAAAAGGGGGGGGGGGGAGTAAAGACTTGTATTTTGTGAATATATGTGGAACTAAAAAAAAAAAAAAAAAACAGGGGTTCGGGGGTCCTCCCCCAGAAAAGTTTGAATTTTAAGAAACAAAAAGGTGCAAAATAATTGTTTACGAACAGACATATTAACTATAAAAAAAGCCATACTCATAACGAAAAAATTATTTTCAAATAAAGTTACAAATATATATTACTGTTGTAGGCTTAACTTGGGTGGTGGACAAATGGTTGAAAGATGGCGGCCGCGACTGGACATGTGCGATAACAATAGATAGTGCCAATAGAACATGCAACATGGTGGCAGTGGTTAAATCGGATCACTCTCGTACATTACGTGGAATACTGTTAAAAATGTGAAGCAGTTAGGCATCTGGTGTTTAATGGTGCTATTGTGACCAGAACGTCTCGCAAAGACGGTCATGATTATGGACGACATTACGATCATGGTGAAGAGGAAGTGGAATAGCGGTGGGCAATATTACGTAATTAAGTGAAACCTCCAAGACCTTTTTATTTCACAGACCTGAATACATGGTCCACATGGAAAGTGTGTTTCAATCAGTATTTGAACCTTAGTGGACAGGGGGAGCTCCAATCAACACAAACATTACAGCTGCAGGAAGCACCGCGAGAAAATTTCATTTGGAGCAACATTCAAAGAGAGGAGTACATCTCGGGCAGAATCGTTGCACACTCATAGAAATAGAGGGTGTTACAACACAAGTACCAATAAAACTGCGGAAATACACCGCACACAGGCCGACAAAAACTTTTCTTTCCATTCACACGAAAATTGTCGTAGTTGCAGCCGGGAGCATGCAAGAAATAATTGTCCAGCACAGATAATAATGTGTTACTTGTGCTGTTAGGTAGGTCACTATACAATTACAATTTCGAACAAAACACAGCCCAAATATGTACTTATTTTTTTAAAAATATGGCACACATTTTAAACATATTTGTAACACCTTTAAAATTGATGTAACTGCTTTTTGAAAACTGATGTATCGAGAAAAATAACAACCAAACTAGTAAAACAGACACAGAACAGCATTTGCTTGACTTTACTCCTTACCTTTCACCTTTTAAGATCACATAAATATATTTTTCAGACTTCTTACCAGCAGGTTGTTGGCAAGACAGTCCCTATACACCAGAAGAAACTAGCTTATCGCTGCAACTGGAAAATTCAATTGTCAATAAAAATCTAAACTACCTTAACTTATTTCAATGAAATTTTTTGTCGAGTAAACATTTTATTTACGAATGTAAATTTATACAGCACTGGACGGTAGTATGCTTTGCTTTCGTTCGCTCGAATGTGGACAGACCAGTAGCAGCGATGACGAAAAAACTGACATGCTTATGTACTTGTTAGGCAAGAAATCGGACAAGCCCTAGTGACATTTGATAAGTCAGCAGCAGGGTAGCAGTACGAAAATTTTCTCCAAGACTTTGACAGACATTTCAAGCTACTAGTGAATGTGATTTTTGAAAGATTTAAAGTAAGGTTGCATATTACAGTCCAGTGCTATATAAATAGACGTTAGCTAATAGAATATCTACTCGGCAAAAAAATAGTAGTTTAGATTTTATGGACGATTGAATATTCCAGTCGTTCGCTATAGACACCTTAACTGGCGCATGGATGGCGTTGCAGCATATCATGTGTATTCTTTTTTAGCAAAACCGCTTAAATTATTCATATTACGTTTATCTATGAAAAGAACACAAACTTCTAACTATGATTCTTTGTTTCGAAAATTCAGCACGCTTGTTAGAAACATGATTTTTGGGCCTCAAAATGGATAAAAACAGGTTTTGAAGACTGCCGTATCTACGAATATACAACCTGAATTCGTAAAGTGCAAAGCGGGAGGCATGCGTTGGTCTTTGCTTCATACTATTCAAAAATAAAATGTGTAGACCGCTTGAAGTCATGTAGGAAAAAGACTACAAGAAAAACCATGCACAACAGTTTGACATTTGTTGTAAATTTAAATTATTTGTGTGCATTTAAGCAAAGTTCTCTAGACGTGCTTATTTATTCACTGGAAGCCATTAATAGGTAGGTAATATGAGTGTGACAGGTGAATTCGTAAAGAATAATATTGTCTTCATGAACTGAGCACTAAAGAGGCATGCAGTGATTTTGCTGTAGTCTTGTATTCAACTACTTTCGTCTAAATTGTAAAGGTACTGGCAATAATTTCAGTACTTTTGTGTAAAAAAATTACACGTGACATGTTATGTATCACAGTTCATGTGCTAGGCGAGAACCCCCGTTAACTGTGACGTGATTTCATAATTTTTAATTGTAAAGTAACTACTCTGCAGTTTGTATGTTTGCATTTAGATTTTCTCCTTGTACAGTAATTTTGCTGTTTCCACACCAATGGTACCATTTTTAACAAGTTTCATCAACTCCTCTCCTATATCTATTCTATCAATTAATTAAAACATCTGTTCAATTGTCAGGAACACCTTTTTACATTTACAAGCCGTTCAAGCTGTAGTAAACCTCTTGTAGTAACTGTAATAAAACATGTACAGTGAAATCTCATTACAAAGTACTTGAAGGGACTTAAAAATTCATACTTAATATTGAAAATGCTTTAAACTGAACAGTTACTAAATGAAAAACTCTTTCTAGGGGTTTGGAATTATGTACTTTATACTGAAGTACTTCATACTGAGATTTCAGTGTAAACCCTGGCTGACGTCACTGTAACTGTGAAGACGATCTGACACTACAGTTAAGTGTGCACACAAGCTTGCAAATCTAGTCTCGAGGAGACTATTGCTGTCTTGTTCGCGTGTGTCTACTGAATTTCATTATTCAGAGTCACTCACTGCAAACCTTACAATTTTAGGCATGGAAAAGTGCCCTTTAACACAGATAAAATTCACTATAATAAATTTTTATAATTTGCATGAGAAAACAACACTTTAAGGCAATGCTTCCCTGTTATTTGTGATACTTATTTTTTAAACTTAAATGAGAGAAGATATCACAAATTTGCTAGTCAGTTTTGTTTAAAATGGGTTTTGCCGTGATAGGTAATTTTTTTTAAACAAGAAATTATATAGTTCTGACTACGTCAGTTAATAAAAATTTTGATAATTACATAATTAGCTAGAACCATAGTATTTACTGACTTGAAACAATTAGCCAGCATGGTGAAAACAATTTTAAACAAAACTGCCAAACAGATTTTTGATATCTGCTCTAGTTTCAGGCTTAAAAAACTAAATTACAAAACAAAGAATTAAATCATGTAACATTTTACTAATGTCAAAAGCCATCCCACCTGCATCGAAACATTACAAAACTTCCATTGTCATGGATAGGGACAGGAAAATTTCAAGAATTCTATGACCTACATGTTAGAATCAACTAACCTATGCATACTCAAGCCCCGACCATTTGTCAACTAGCTGCTACTCAGTGGAACAACAGACAATGAACGAACAGACTGACTTGAGTATGCATAGTAAAATGGATTCTAGCCTGCAGGTCATTGAATTCGCGAAAGTTTCCTGTCCCTATATGACTGACAAGACAGTTGTTCAATTCTTTTTTTAATAAATAAGTTTGAACATAAATTTGGAAGCTGGGAGCCATCTCATAATGTAATAACCATAAATCGCAGCGAGCTGATACTGTCCTACAAACATGGTAATAGCATAGTAAAGACAACATATGTCATGTTTAAAACTCTGCCCAGTGTTATCATTACCAGAGACTGAATAGCCATGGAGCTCTACAAAGGGGAGAAGAAAACTGTTTTGTTACGCTAGCCTACTTAGGCAAGCGGGCTGGGGTGTGTGTACGTGGTAAGCAGGCAGCATTTGTCATTACGTTAACAATGAGAAGATAGAGTGACGGCATGTGCATCTCACACTCTATAGCAGAAATAAAATGTAAAACAACAGTACAGTCCTTGACTTGCGACAGTGTTTTGGTTAAACTAAAGAGAATTTTAAAAATTCAGGAAACATAGCAGCCTAAATGGCATTATTTTGAAAATGTGACTACTTAAATTGAAACATGGGTACTCAAATATTAGGGGACATTAATCCAAAAAAACCTAAAGTGGTACAACATAAATTGAGGACTTAGTACTGATGTAACATACGTACAGAACTATTTCTACGTCAGTTAATTTAATTATACTTTTTTGAGGGTATGAGGTTGCTCTTATTTACAAACTTGTCCGTGCTTTTATCAGAAAATGTACACTTATAGGTTTGCGCGCCCACAGTTAACATACTAGTTTGCGACAGACTTTACAATACATTCGCTGTATGGCAACAGTATACAGATGTAAAAAGGAGTTGTAGTCATTTTCAACACGAAGCCTAGTTTAACCTCTGTTATGAACGCACAATTGCTTTGTGTCAGGTCATAACAGCTGGGGGTGACAGTTTTTAATGTCCAAAAGGCGTTGCTCACAAGCCTTTTGTGAAATTGTACTATCACTGTCAGTGCTCTATACTGAGGTGAAAATCCTTGATAGTAGTTGATATGAGAGGAAGAAAGTACCGACTGACAATCGAAATCTGGGAGTAGGTCATCCCTAAAATGTCTATTCCCATTCATTATATCAATGGCCCTCTTTTATAATCTTGCCATAAGACAGTGTTAGGGGCTTTACGTTGCTCAGGCAATGTTCTTCCCCCATGCCCTGCAATCAAGACAGCTAACATAGGTGCAGGTTAACTACCAAGCTTTACCACAACACTGATATGTTACAACCAGGTTATGTGAAAACATCTACCATACGTTCCTGTTCTATTTGGCATAAATTTGAGCTCAGTTACTATCGCATGGTCTTCAACTTCATTATGGATGAGTTTCTCCCAGAAAAGGAGCTCATATGCTTCCAGAAACATTTGAAATGATACAAGAAGGGTCCACATTCTCGCTATATACTTGAGTAAAATATACAGTCAGAGAAAGGACAGAAATTTAAAGATGAAGATTTAGCAAACAGAAAATGGGGAAAATAGAGTGAAATGTACAACAGATCAAACATACCTTCAAATCATTATTTTCTAATGTCCTTATAGGAAGAATTCTTTCACTATGATCTTGCTTGTTATCTTTAAGCCCAATACTCCAACACTCATTGCCAAAAATATCTTCACTCCACCAATCCATTACCTGAAAAAAAAATTACAAAATTTACAAGTTCAATAATTTCACGTTTGCATATTCCTAGAATGAGATTTTAAAAAGTGATGTATTCTATACACATTATAAATAGATTATATTTAGGATAGGGTACTGTAACTTTCAACACATGTTAGTAAAAATGTTACAGTTAATAGCTGACTAGTGAGATGAATACTTCCATGTTTTGATGTCAGAAGTAACTGACAGTAAATTACTAAAATGTTTATGCATTTATACAATGTTATTAAATAAAACAACAAAACACCATACCAATAATACCGCGCTCTCTCTGCTGTGCACGTGTCTTTGTCAGTTGCCCACTCACACGTCACATCGATATTGATGATATACGATACATAGATGAATCTATGATATTGTTCCAGCACACACATACACTACTTGGTATACACACTGCAGTGAGAACGAGTGAGCAAGTCTCGAGTCATAGATAAAGGTTAGTCTTGAGTTACAATGGCTACGAAGCACAAAGGAAACCTATGTGCGCTTGTTTCTAAGCAAAAGAAAGTGGTTTTAAGTTTAATTTAAAAAATTGAAATACTAGACAAGTTAGAAAGTGGTTCTTAAGCAAGTACGGTTGCATGCGAATACAACACGAATGAATCTACTGTGCGTTCCATTAAGAAAAAAGAAGTAGAAATATGTAAGTCTGTAAAGGAAGCTGCTCCTCAAAGTGCAAAAGTGACATCTGTGGTGCGAGATATTTATTACGAGAAGATGGAAAAGAGACTGAACTTATGGATTGAAGAGATGGTGGCCAGGAAATTGGTTGTCGATGGAATAGTCCTCAGGCAACAAGCACTTGAAATTCATGAACATGTAACAAGAGGTGTGCATAGCCCGAGGCCATTCACAGCTAGTAAAGGGTAGCTGGAAAGGTTCAAAAACCGTTACGGCTTATACAACATCAAATTAAGTGGAGAAGCTGGCTCAGCAGATAAAGCAGCTGCAGATGCTTTTGTTCCAGTATTTTCGAAGGTGACAGAAGAGAAGGGCTACACGAGTGAACAAGTGTTTAATGTAGACAAAACGGGATTGTTTTATAAGCAATTAGAGTCTCATACTTACATTACCAAAACTGTTTCTAAGTCCCATGATTCAAAACATATAAGGATTGCGTAACTTTATTGTTGGCCACTAATACTAAGGGTGACTTCAAATGCAAGCCTTTGTTAGTGGGCAGAAAAACCTCGGGCTCTCAAAGGCAAAGACAAGAGCCAATTGCCAGTTTACTGGCGTGCTAATAGGAAGGCATGGATGCTAGGGAAATTTTTTTTGGACTGGTTCAAAAACTGTTTTGTCCCTGAAGTTGACATTTATCTTCAGTCCAAGAACTTGAGTTTTAAGGTTCTGTTGACACTAGACAACGCTCCTGTTCACTGTAAGGACGAAATTCAAAATGCACATTCCAATGTTCAAGTTTTATCTACGCCGCCTAATACAAGTGCCTTAATAAAACCACTAGATCAAGGGATAATTAAGGCATTCAAGCGCTACTACACAAGAAATGTCTACAAAGCTGCCTGTCAAGAACTTGCTACTGACGTGTCATTAACAATGGTGAAGTACTGGAAGAAACTGAACATTTGTGATGTTATAAATTTTATACAGGCTGCATGGAAAGAAGTCTCACAACCAACAATTAATAATTGCTGGATAAACCTGTGGGAAGAATGTGTAACAAGTATGAACGTTGTTGGCGAATCTGATGTAGTAGTGAAAGACATTGTTTGAATGGCTAAAGAGATTGATGGTGAAAGTTTTGAGGATATGAGAGAGGAAGAAGTTGAAGACATTATTAATGCCAAGGTGCAAGAACCTACCACAAACGGGTTGGATGAGCTAGCTAAAGACAGCAGTGATAGCAATGACGAGGACAGCAATCAGGTCACTGAGGTGAAGGCGTTTACTTCCATTAAGCTTTCGGGATTATTAAACGATACTGAGAGACTGTGCAAAAAGTTTCAAGAATTTGATCCACTTTTAGAACAAAGTTTAAAATTCACGAGATCGGTTGAGGCTGCACTGCTTCCCTATGTCGAGGTTCTGAAAGATTTGAAACGTCAAGCTAAACAGACAACATTGAGGCAGTACTACAATTTTAAAACTTGTCTGCCAGTTAATAAACCTGACACCTCGCTGCAACCAGGATGTTCACGTGATAAGGAGCCGGAGCCACAGCCGTATAGATGACCCGATGAATGCGGAGGAAGAGAAGTGATTCATTATCAACTGAAATCGCCGACTCCGTCATTCTCCCAGTAACACTAACCTTGTGTACCATACTGTATTTCACGTTTTTCTCTCAATTATAAAACTGTCTACTACAAGTGTAATGCTTACGAACTTAATCCGTATTGCTGGTGATGTAATCATGTCTCTGCCTTACGTTGTGTAACTACAGGTGTACTTTTCCTATGTCTGAAACAAATTGCGATAATTTATTTTCTTTTTGATAGCAAGACAGCATGTAACTGCACATTTAAAACACATTTTAAAAAATTTGTCATATAATTAAAATTTTTTTTTTGGTAAAATGAAGATTTGGAAACCTAACCTAGTTTTTCCCATATGTTTATGGTCTCGGTATTCGCGATTTCAATACTTGCAAAATTTTTGAAGAACCTAACCCTCACGAATACGGAGGGAACACTGTACCAGGCGCTACATGGGCTAGGGAGGGGGGCAGTTGGGGAAAACTTGGAGAAAAATTGTGAAGAGGACTTTACAGGGGACAAAGGGACAACAGTTGGAATTTCCACAGGCAGAGAAGGAGAACAGAGAGAGGATAACACTTCATGCTATTTAGGGCTGTGAGCGAGTGTAATGATTTGGGGGAAGCATGTGTGGCAGCAGTGAGTGTTGACGTGTTTAGAAGAAGGGTGAGTGGAGAGGGAAAGGAGGGAAGAAAGCAAACGGAGGAAACCCTGCCACAAGGCGTGAGTGTTGACGTGTTTAGAAGAAGGGTGAGTGGAGAGGGAAAGGAGGGAGGAAAGCAAACGGAGGAAACCCTGCCACAAGGCAGTAGCCCAACTGTGGGCGTAATAATTTAATCTAATCTAATACAACTATGCAATGAAATTATGTCTCTATCATCCAAATATTCAATTGTATACAGTAATATGCTTTTGATAATAAAAAATATTTTAGTCTCTGTTCATTGACATTAACACTAAAAGATCTTTGAATTTCAGCAAGTAACATATTAAATCATTGTACTAGCATATAATTAATGTCATTTTGATATACTGATAAGGTAGTTGGGGGAGGGGGGGGGGGTGAATGTTGTTAAGTTATTTCTTGCATTATGTTTACATAAAGTCATATTAGTACTAGTTTTAAACATTTGCCAGTTTACTATAATAAATATTAATCTCTATACATAAAAGAGAACACTGACACATCAAAATGCAGCCCAAACAACTAGACCTAAAATCATGAAATTTTTTGTGTGGGTTCCCTTCAGGTCGTCTGCAGCACTACAAAGGGAATTTTCGAAATTTGACATCTAAGGGGGTGAAAAAGGGTGAAATGTGTTTCCCAAGAAACGTCGATAGAGCTCGAACCCAACTACTTATCATGATTTTTACTTTAAAAGGACACAGATAAAAATGCTTGTTAGTCAATTTAAGGAATTTTCTAAAATCAACATTTAATGAAGTGAACATGTGTTTCCAATTAACTATTGATATACATTGAATTCTTCGGAATAGAGAGTTGGTATTCACTTCAAAATGTTGCTTACGTAAACACCTAAAAAGTAGTTATAGGATTTTTTGAAATTCGACCCCCAAACAGTAAAAAGGGGCAAAATGTGTTTTTTATGAATCGTTTATATCACTGAAACACAAGAAACACAATTGACTATCGTCGTGATTTTTAACTTCAATTGGTTACATATGCAAATGTCTATGACAGGACTCCAAGACACTTCGAAATTCTTTAATTAATGTGGTAAAATTACGTGAAATGTGTTTTAGATTATCCCTCCATATCTATTGAAACAATCGAAAAATCAAACTGCTCTTTGCTTTAGATTGATGCTTCTGTAAATATCCCCAATATCATTAAAAATATATTTTCCGAATTCTGCCCCTAAGAGGTCAAAAATAGGGTAAAATGTGTTTTCGATTCATATTCAACATGTATAGTGACGTGATTTTTGTTTAAGATTGATGCTTACTCAAATACCTGAAAGTAAATTTAGGAATTTTCAAAATTCCCCACCTAATTACGTGAAAATGGACAAAAAGTGATGAAATGTGTTTTTTAATAATCGTCGATATATCTTGAACACAACAGGCTATTGTCGTGTTTTTCATGTCCAAGAGACACTAGTTAAGTAGTCTAAAATGTGATAAAGAGTATTTCGAAATTCAGTCTCTTAGGCGGTGAAAATACCTTGAATGTGTTTTTGATAAATCTTCGATACATATTGAACCCATAGAGATATTCAGCTTATTTTTACTTCAGGATGAAGATTACACAAATGGACGTAAAAAGTTTTATTTTTAGTCACCTACTAACCTAGGCCTATATAGGCCTACCCCAATTGTGGGTGTGTACTCAGGGATGATCCCAAATAGTTACTGGAAGTAAATTCATACTCTGTAGAGTGTGAACTGGTGTAAGGGTAGGGCTGTGCGACATCAAAACTTGATATCGACATTCGACAAGAACAAGATATGGATAAAAGTTCGACATGTCGATTCTGACATCATGTCGAATTCGACATTGTGGCAATTTCGACACCATTTTGATTATTTCTCAGCGTGTCGAACAAGTAAATATTGCCATACATATTATACTGTATTTACAGCCCTGCCATGATGCTTTGTAAATTGGTACTTGTATTCCAGATAATGAACAAATCATCAATGCTGGAATGTATATGTTTAAAAAAATATTGCTCAAGAAAGCATTATATTCATATTCTGTTTTTCAACCTATTAATTATTTCTAGGTTGCAGTATGAAAAATGTTTTACATGATTTTTATTTTTAAAGCTAGCAATCTGCATCACGATTGAATCCTGTTGTCTTTTTTTATTCAGCTTATTTAGTTTAATTTATGTCTTTCATGTTTGACCTACATCCTGAAGCTTGCAATGGTGAATGCTTATTCCGAAATTAACATATTAGAAAAACAGTTATCATGTTGGAAACCTCAGTTATGGAACTATTTAGTTTGAAAATACAGCAAGTCCTCTTTGCTTTACTAAATGACACGACAGATATAAGAGAGATTTTTTTCTAACGAAAACTGCTAGTTAATGAGCGACACTGCGAGTTCCAACCATTTTCTTTGCTGACATTAGAATAGTATGATATGCGACGGGACATTCAGCTTTAATCATCGTGTTGCACCTACTGTTTTTCTAGTAGATTAGTATTTATTCACGAGACAATAACACATAATCTGGCAATTGTAAAGTGGGAAGTGGAGTAATAATTTTACTATAATGTTTGAATAATTTTGTCCCTATTAAATGCTTACGATCCTATATTCACATTCTTATCTTCAATTTGGCGGCTGGTGATTAATTTTTTTTATGGCTATGCCTTCCCAAAGTACTTAATATATCAAAATAAGCAATAAACTATGCACTGTAAAATAAATTTGTGTACTGCATCACAGCCAAATACTGGTAACTTTAAACCTGCCATACCAGTGTGTTTTTACAGTGTGTTATGGTAAACATACAATAACTACTATCAACACAACGGTACGTGTATTTTACATGCTGTTCCGTAAAATAACCCATACTTCAAGGGTAAAAGTAAAATTTTAATTATTTTGCTTTTGCAGTTGTGGTACGAATGTTAGGCCTACAAATAAAAAAGTAATTTTTCTAAATATCAGTTTAGCAATTTGTGTCACGTGCACAAATTAGTTTAGCCAATGAATTTTTATATTTCAATAGTGGGCAAATCTTCAACATTCATTTTAAACTACTGAAAATGTTTCTAGTCCAAGTGGATTCCAACCCAGCACCTTCAGACTGTCAGCTCAGCATTATAACCACACGGCCAAATGTTTTCGTTACCCATTTAAGCTCATAACTTGGAATTCATCCTGCGGTAGAATTTCACTGGTAGAATAAATGAACAACTTATGTAATAGGGTATTTTAGACGTAAACTGGCAATATTTTGACACACAGTACACCAATTAGGCCTACCAAGTTTTATCCCACTCTACAGGTATATTTGCTGAATTATATTCTACAAGTAAGCATAATGCTGTACGTCATTCTATGCTATGATCAAACTTTCAAAACCAACTCAGTTTGCGCTATCAGTAAGCCTAAATACAACAAAACAATTTACCGGCAACCGAATAAAAAACAAGTCTATGCACATCAAAAATTTTGAATATGTTTCTATGAAATAAATGATTATGTATAAACTCCACAAACTTCATTAATGAAGTGGCAGCTTTGACTACTTAAAAAGACTATTAAAGAATTCAGTTAGGCCTATAACAAAATCACAAATAATTTCAATTTGCATATTAATATTTGCATAGACAATTCATAATTGAAGAAATTTTAATACGAATCAATAATTGTGTTCGAGATTACAAAAAAAAACAAATTTGCAGAAGAATAAAAGGAAATAATTGCATTGCATATTAAATGACGCAGATGGTTTAACAAAATTATTGTATGTATACGCATAGTAAAATTTTGACATTTAAGGCTGATTTACACACACACACACACACACACACACACACAAGGGCTGATTTTGCATGTTGATGTGAAAGGGTTCATCCATACACCGTTTTTTACTAAAACCTAAAATTCAAGAATTAGTGTAATCATTTTTAATTTCACTCTGTATACATTTTTAAAAACTTCAAGGCCCAACATGAATCATCACTATTAATTTATATGTAAAAATACAATTTTTGTGCAAGTTATTAGTGAAAATTCATTACAGTCATTGTAAATTTGTATGTTGAAATATGTTATTTTTGCAATCATAACGGTGTGTTAATGAAATGAAAGTGCAGTAATAAACGAAAAATTACGAGTAATATAACATAATTTTTTTTACATGTACCTACAGTTGAAAGTGTGATTTAACATGAACTTTCAATAAATATGTACGTACGTCTATGTAGTTTAATCTCGAGTTTGTAATAATCTGTGGATTTCTAAGAACAATTGTGTTTAATTACATATACAATCAGTATTTGTCAACATGACTAATATACATGTACAAATATGTAAAACTATCAAACATTTGTACGTGTAAATTTCCACTTTTTTTACAATGTAACATATAAGGCTTAATTTTCAGGCACATACCTATCTACGTTGTAAAATGAATCACTTCCGTGTACCAAAAACGTAAACAATCAGTTGTTGAAGAGCATGGGTCGGACGGGCCATAGGCCGCCAGATTGTGCGGTGCCGAGTTAGGCCGGCCGTCCCACGTTATCAAATGTAAATATGCCTGCACAGCTTCTGTGCGAATGCATTTGTTGAAACGCGAAAATATGAGTCCAAAAACCAACGAAATGAACAATTAGTAGTGTAAACTGTAATACAAACTTCATTATGTCGTACGAGAGTCCACACGAAGCAACGAAAACGCGAACAAAGTACATGAGGTGTGAAAAGTGTGATACAACACTAAACACGCGAAGCAAAATAAAATTACCGGGATTATCCGGCCTAAATATACAAAAATGTTTAGTTACGACGAACTTGTTGACATTGCTACGGTATCTTGTAATTTGTTTTTCATTTTGCGCCAATCTCTAATATACGACGCTGTGATGTATTTATGACGTACTGCACAATTTCCTATTTCTTCTGCTTCCTTAATTACTTTTAGCTTCTCACTCATTGTAAACAAACGCAATCGTCATTTTGACATTTTGATTTCTCAAAGAACTATCAATATACTAACGTTACGAGTCACTACAAAAACACTTATCTGCTACGCGCTGAGAACAATGCCACCTAAACACGTGACTAGTTATCGATCGCGCCTCCGGCTCAGCACTCCTCCGGCTGCATGGCTATGTGCATGTGTGCCTAGCCTACCGTGCTGTTGTCAAGACTCCGCGCACGCCAGTTACCTACCCACGTAACACGCGGACTTCAAATACTAATTATGCATGTAAGCAGCGCACCCCAATTTTTATAATCCAAATTTTGTGGGGAAAAAAAGTTGTGTGGGGTACATGAGCGAATACAACACAAAATAAACTCATATGACGGCGCGCAGTACATGGTTGCCAGACATCAGCATTCTCATTTCTCGTGAAATACACATGGGGCTGATTAAATATCGCTTTTGAGAAGTGCAGCGCAAAATATGCACCTGCGCTGTGTTGCTTTGGTATTAAATATACAAATACACAGGTGCAAGTGGTCTCATGATGGCGCAAAGTGCCTGAAAATCTGTGACTAGTGAATGGCTCGACGCAAGTATATCTGCACCCTTAGCGCATGAGCATTGGACAACTTTCGGGTGTGTGAAAGTGAACTAACATAAAAGTTGGATATCGTTATCTGTATCCAGTGTTCTTCTATGAACTTTAATTATTTACGTTTTCGTGTACAAATTTCAGCTTTTAATCGTTACGAAGTACAGTAGAAGTATGAAACTGAAATGTTTTTTTATCTAAAGAAGCAATTAAAAATGGGCAACGATTTATTATCCTTTCCCTGGAATATATTTTGAGGATATTTTTCCGTGGCACACGACGAGAAAAAGAGTTGGTTTGTTGACAAGGTTATTTGTACCCTTAAAAAAATTTGCATAAAGTTTTTAGGAAAACGATAATGTAAATAAATAGTTAATATATTTTGCAAGTACCTGTTTGGCTAATTGCTTATAACAGTGACATTACGTCTCTATTTTCCTTGCTTGGATGGGGTGTTTCAACATCACATCTTTCTCGCCGAGTTATTTCCACATTACACGTGCTTTACATTCAAGAGTTATTCTGTTGGGATTTTCTTTATTTCATAAAATGGGATGGTTAATATTTTAGTTTTAAGTCTTTCAGGAAACTTGCTGTCTACACATATCACACCCTATATCGGTGAACATTGAACTTACAATCATCTAGACCTAATTAAATTTATTGCAGTATAGTTGTATGAAAGCCACTCGTATTCATTACATATAAGCAAGGAATTATTTAGAAATAATCAACATATCACAATTTGATAATTTATGACTTAATAAAACACGAATGTCACATGTATAGCCCATTAGGTAGTACGCCTACACTCACAAATACCATGCCACACAAGTAAAAATAACTTATGTGAATTTAAAAACTATGTCACTCAAATTAATACCAGTACAAATATAAAATGTATACATAATATTTGCTCTAATCGCGTCACACGTCTATCACTTTAGGCACTTTATTTTCCGTTAGCAACATAAAGTATGTAAAAGCTGGTTAAAGATGAAAACCACTATGATATGTTCCAATTGTGTTACAAAAATGCTATTCTCCATAAATATAGTATTTAATTATTTACGAACAATCTCATTCAATAAAAATGCACACACACATCCACTACACTGAAATAACCACGACATTATAGAAATTAATTTTTCAAACTTCAAAACGCAACTACGACAGATACGTTTACAACGAAAACTTTGTGACAATTTTCCTCCTTAACTTGATATGAAACTACATTTCTTACATCCTTGTATTAGCATGAGAAAACTAAACAATTTGAGGTTACAAAAAATATAACCAAAACATTACATTTAGCGTGAGAAATTGTTCACTGCTAAATGTAAGCTACATCTACATGTAAGCCCGCGGGTGTGCAGACAGTTTTTGTCGTCCACGTGGCAGTGAGAATGATGTTAAAAATTTTCTAATTGGCTTGTGTAAGTCGGAGAGGGATGGTAGTTGCGCCGAGCCGAATCAGGCTTCGCCCCTTGCGTCTTGCGTTTTCGAGTATATTTAATTCCAACTACGACTCGAGGTGCAGGTGCAGAGCAAATTTACTTGCGTTGTGTCTGTGCAAAACGAAAGTGGTGATATTTAATCGGCCCCATGGGGGCCTAGGTGCAATATTTTAGCTTTTCCAAATTTAAGTTTCAAAACTTTGGGGTGGGGGCCTATGTGCGCGTAAATACAGTATACCTAACAGTGCTTTATATAAAACAAAAATAAGAATAAATACTGTACAAACACTCGAGTACATCATTTCAACACTCAGAAATAAATCTAATTTCCACATGAAATCTGTAAACACAGCTTATTCACTTAAGACAGTAAATAACGTGGGCATTAGGTTCTATAATAAACTACCAGACAACATAAAAAATATAACAGACACTAGGAATTTCAAAAAGCAGCTGTTTGATTTCCTTTTAAGAAACTCATTCTACAGTGTATCAGAATACTTAACCACAAAATGAATTGGGTTAAGGATATTGACTCTTGAGGCCTTACAGTGAAGATACTAATTTATTTATATGTATGAGTGCATATAGGTTAATAATTTTATGTCTGTACATTTTTGTCTTTCAAACTAGGCAATGGTTGATCACATATAATGTCACCTCATTTTGTGTATTTTGTTCTATTTATGTATGAGTGTATATAGGTTAATAATTTTATGTCTGTACTTTTGTCTTTCAAACTTGGCAATGGTTGATCACGTGTATATATATTGTCATCTTATTTGTGTAGAGCCTATTTTTTTATTTTTTATTTATTTTTTTTATTTTTTTTATTTTTTTATTTTTATTTTTGATTTTTATTTTATTTTTTTTATTTTTATTTTTGTTCTATTTAATGTAACATTGTCAACATTTGTATTTTTATTTGTTGTTGAAATATTGTTTTGTAAATATTATGTATGATGAATTCTATAGCAACCTCTTGTTGCTTTAACTTCCAGTCACTATTTTTGACCAAAGTCACTTTTAGTCACTATTTCTGAAAATTATCACTTTTTTGAAGTGCTCAAAGGTGGCTTGAATTTTTTTAACAATGAAATTGCCTCATAAAAAATTTATTAAGTTAACAAAGTTAAGTAAATACAATTTTTAGTTTGTTTTATATTTACTTGTACTATATTTAGGCTTGACGGTGACTTCTGTTTTGAACAAGATAAGCTTGGCAACACTGTAAGCTTGTCTGAGTTTGGCAAAGGTGTGTCTGGAACTATAGTTAACATCATGGTGACAGCCATATGTAACTGTAGTCGCCACGAAAATACCCATCTGTTTGAAATCACAAAGTTAATTAATCTATGCAAACTAATGAAAATTTTGAAATTTTTCACATGTTCCGTAGTAAGACATGTCTTTGATTCTATATATTTAACTTATTGTACGTGAATTGACAAAATCAATATTCCACTGTGAAGAGAGTTTCGAGAGTATTGAAGTCAAATGGAAAATGGTGAGTGTTTAGGTTACATAATGCAATGTGTTTGCTTATCCTGGTAGGTTGTTAAATGTTACCTGGTTAATTTTTGTTTGTCATAGGTAGTAATAAAATAAATACTGTATTTATATTTCAAAAAGGCAAATAAAATTAAGAACTACAAATTTGAGCTTTGTAATGACGTGACATTTATTTTGCAAAAATTTGTCTCCTGGGGAAATAGAATTAAATTTTCTTCGCGAATTGCCAAAAAATGCAAGCAACTAAAAACATAATACAGAATAAAGTTTACCTGTGGCAAGAAACATGAAGACAACAAGGATCAAATTATTCTTTTTTAAGAGTTAGTGGACCTGGCGCGTGAGACGTGCTATAGCATGATACGGAAAGTCGTTTTTTATGTATAGTTAATAAAAATGTTTCTAATGCATTTATCTATAAAAAGAAAACACTTCACATTAAGTCCCCATGATTTTAAAACGCAGTCCGATAATTAAAAACATGATTATCAAGCTCCTCAAAAGTGCTAAAAATTAATTTGTCACGTCGCTGTAGCCGAGAAAATATCAATCGTAATCGTAAAACAAAATCGTAGAAACCTGCATTGAACTTTACGACATACTTTCCACAAATACAATTATAGGGTCATTGCTTGAAGTCCCATTGAAAAACAGTTACTACATAAACACTGCACGCTAGTTTAGTACTCTTCGCCTTGAGCTGGTCTCAGCTCTGGTGCTTACAAGATATTTGGTGAAACAGACACTGCCATTCTGTGTGCTATCCCGTTGTGCTAAAACTCTCTACACGGACCTAGGGCAGGCCGTGAACCCGCTGGGAGTGGAGCGCTGGCGCGGCTAAGTCCTCTTCGGGCCTGCTCGGCAATTCTCGCCGCCTCCTTCGGCCGCCCCTCCCTCTGGCCTCTCCCTCCCCTACCTCGCTGAGCGGAGTTGGTGTCTCGAGTGCCGGGGACGAGTAGTCTTGTGATAGCCTTGTTGTCTGGCAGGGGTGGGCGCTCGCGACCGGGACGTGTACGGTCTCGGCTCCAATTGGTGAGTATTTAGTTTTGGTGGTAATTGTTTCCTGGGATTTTTTCGTTTCTTTAAGTTATTCTTTGCGCCTTTCTTTATCAATTTTATTTGCACCATGGAGTCGGGCGCGTATCATCGCGGTCGGCAGCGGGTCACGTCGGTCCAGATCGTTTACTTTTCAGGTTAATGCGCACTGGGCGCTTCACTTGTAATGTTTTTAGTAATTCTAATGACATGAGGCCACTTTGTTCTTCGATATTTAGCTGTGATGATGTTGTAAACGTTCGATTGTGTAACGATTCATTGCTACCCGAGTGGACTGTGTAAGCTTAGC
>PNEQ01067390.1:0-26516 GCA_003012365.1 Medauroidea extradentata | reverse complement strand
CCGCTGCTTTTCCGCTGATGACAGCTTGGCCTGCAATGAAATAAACAATCGAAGAAAATGTAGCTACCGTACTAATTGAAATACACACAAAATAATGTTTTTAGAGCCGAACTTAATAAATTAGCAAATTTACAGCACACTTAATAATTTGGCATAATGTTTACCTAATCTTTAACAATATTAAATAAATACAAAAATCCTGTGTGTGTTTTTAGTACTGTATTAAATAAGATTTTACTAACAGAAGTATTTCACTAACCACTAAGTTAATTGAGTGGTGCTTAAATTCTCATGTGCATTAAATATCAAGGTAACACTCATGAGCGGTAACACTCATGAGAAATTTTTAAAATCCAAAGATTAACTATAGAAAATAGCTACTACTTGAAGTGAGGTTAGGTTAACTGTTAGTAGCAACAATGAGAATTGAAAACCTTATTTATTTAAAAATGTTATTATTATCTATCCTACATTAATACTGGTAACACTCATGATAATGAATAAAAATACTCACCATGATACCACAGTTTTCTCAAGGAAACACAGCTAAAAGTAGATTCAAAGAAACATCTTCACAGGTTACACAGGTCTAAGATGGCTGCTCTGCTTTCTACTACCAAAGTCAAATTACTGTAAAATAAAAATTTAAAAAATTGGTAACACTCATGAGGTAACACTCATGACAGGTTATTAGGACAGCCACAACATTTTTGTTCGTATAATATTTGACAAGTGAAAAAAAATATAAAGTACTGTGCCTATACAACTGAGTCTTTTAACCTATAAATAGAACAATACTGTTAACAGATGTCAACTGTTTTTAGCTTTTTTCTACACATCTAAATTTTAATAACAGCTGAGGACATCTCTCATATCAGGTCATCCAAAGACAAAAAATGTGTGTCTTTTGTAAGTAATTATTTCTATATTTTTTAAAAATTCCTTTGAATATGAATAAGAATAGTAGTTTTCAGTGCACTTAGTACACCAATTATTCATCTTAAATTAACCTTGACAAAAATTACTAAACTGTAAGGACAGCAAAGTGACAAATTTTTTGAGAATGTCCCAGGCCAATTTCAAGACTGCTAAGGTATGGTAATGTTGGCCGCGTTCCGTTACTGCTGAAATCACTGAGAATACTGAGTTTACTGCCAGCAGTATCGGGACAGTTTCAGTTTTAGTGGAAGTCGTGTTTGTCTCAGTGAGAATGGTTTCGGAACTATCAGCAATACAGTAAGTGATACAAGAGGTTGTAAATATAAAAAATAAATTGAATCAACTGATATTAGAGAACCGATTTGGCTTGAAACACAATTTACTAAATTGTATTATACCCAAAAACGCCTGTAGTTTACGAGTGCATGGTTGTTCTAACCTCTTCTGTTAATAAATATATGTACTTATATAAGCGTACATATAGTTACATTGACAGGGTGGCCACTGACCTGGAAAACAGGGAATTTGAAAGTGGTCAGGGAAAACAGGGAATTTTGTGAACGGTCAGGGAAAAGTTTCTCATGTAGTATAAAAAAGTATAATGCAGGTTCTGTCGTGTGAGTAAGTATTTAAGTGTTTGTGTTCTTACGATTGTTTTTAAACAATTTTTTGCAGGATGGAAGCGTATTAAGTAAGTCTGGTGCGTTTTAGTTTTCTAATTGTAGGCATCATAACTACAAAGTTAAACTATGTTAACATGTATGTACCAGTTAGTTGATTGTGCCAGTATCTCACAAAGCTCATGTTGCTTGTTTTTACAAACAAATAGAACATAGTACATGGCATGAAAATGAACTGAAGTCCAGCTACATTTAGTGAACTAGGTTATTAAATGTTTTTATTGAAAACTGCTCATATGACTGGACACTTATTAGGCCTATATTATCAATTTTTTTTTTTGTTGTGAATGGCACAAATTGAATATATTAATACATTATGTTGAGCCTAACTTTCTTATGAAGTAAAATTTACCAAGTCTTGTTAATCACAAGTATATATTTTGTTTTGTACTTTCCCTGCAAGACCCAACACTAAGAATATTAGAAATTAGACCTAAATCTAGCTTTGTCAGACTTTAGAGTAGTACAAATTTTCTTTCGGGTTGACATTATTATGACCTGGTTTTTATTGGTTGCTGTTCAGCTTTTGTTGTGTTGGACTTGTCGGTGCATTATGAATCCAACTAATGTGCCCTGAACATTTCTGCTGAGCTTTCACCTCCTTTCCTCTATATTTATTATGAGCATGGAATACAATTGTTTATTGCAATAGAGACAACTGTCAATAGATTACTATGGATGCAATTCACTAATCTGTAATTTAGTATTTTCCACATTTTTTGTGCTTCCTTCAATTTGGTTCTGCACTAATGGAGGGGTCTGATGGCTAGGATAATCCACTTTTACCTTTTCTTAGATCTCAGTAGAAAGAAAAAAGATCAAATTCATTTTTGCAATAAAATGCACCAATTTAATGCAACACACTATTGATTTTTCACGTTAATGATAAGGGGGTATCTGCTAATTATTTAAAATAAAAAAATTGAAAAATCACGAGTATCTTATTTATCCAAGATAAAAAAAAATCTGTTAATCCATTTATGTGCGACAAGTGGTACAATCTCGTTAATCTATTCATGAGTGGAACTAATTGTTCTGGCTGGAAAATACTTAAATCTTCTTCAAACCTTTCAAAATACGTTTGCGGACATAACACGTTTGTGAACATTATGTGAGTATAGGTAATTCAGAATAAAGTGAGCACTAAATATTTAACCTTTGAAAAAAATCACTATCCATTACTGCATTTTAGTCAACATCAACAATAGTTACATTATTGTTTGTATGGTTGGTAACGAATCATTGCATGTAGTTCCGTGTATTTTATTATGTGAAAGAACATAAGATGTAATCGACCTCTCTGTATACCATATGCTTTAAAATATTTATTTACACTCTTATTGACGTTTCTACTGACTAAGTAATTTTACTTGGCTAGCGCCATGACAAAGTGATGCAACCGCCCGCTGAATTCAAAACAGCAGTTGACACACAGCCGCTAACGCTCGCTCCACAGACGGAGTTCAAAATCCCTCTGACAGGTGGCATCAGAGTTAGGTTTTCGCCGCTTCGGCTTCGTTTCGCTCACTTGAAAGCGAGTTTAGTCAGGAGTGTACTTGTCGTTGTGTAATAAATATGGGTTTCTTATGAACACATTCATAAACAGTTACTTCTAATACTTTTGAATATCATTGCTAATCAGTTATGTTATACAATCGGCAGCCTGAGCATGTGAAAATAGAAATAACATTTCTTAATGTTTTCTGTTCCACACGTTAAGAAAATACGTTTTTTTTTATTGTTTTTGTAAATTGCGTCGTCGTCTTCGTTCATGGCAGTATGCTGAACGGAACTTGAATTCTTGAATTGCGTGGGTCGGGTGTGTATAAAGTGGCGGTTTTGAATTACAAATTAATATACTACGCATTCATTTTCGAGATAAGTAACGGCAAGAGTGTGTGTCGTAACCAATTAAGAGTCGATGAAGAGAAAACAGTGTCATAAAACGTTAACTCGCAGGTATTTGTATCTAATATTACTGTTGAGTATAGCATATATACTGCGCCCGTTCATTTAATGAGTAGATGTTGCAGATAACATTTATCGGAGCAGTGTAATGTAAATGTAAACATTGTACGAGCTTAAATAAATAAAATCACGTGGCAATGTTTAGGTTTACATGCAGCGGAAAGATATAAATAGGTGAAAAATAGAAAAAGATCAAGGCTTTTTTGAGTGTTCACTTTATCCCGAATCACCTATAAATAGTGTGTGTATTTGTATGTAACCAAAACTTTTTTAAAAAGTTTTTTCAACTTTTTTTTTCTTCAAGTATTTAAAGTGAAATATTTTGTGCGGATAATCCACACACGGATAATCAGGAGTCTACTGTAGTAGACTATCAAATAAACTTACCTTTTGTGGTAGGACCTCTAAATATCAGTGTTACCGTAGTCATGCGACTCGGAATACTTGAAAAAAAACTTGACATATTTATTGTAGACTACATAGCTAAAATGTGTGCTCTCACAACCTAAAACAGAAATAATATATCAATGAAAAGCATAAGCAATAAACAAATGTTGCCCTAATTGCTCAGATCAGCTTTAAATAATTTTGTTGATTAACACATATGATTAAACAAGTACACTTTAATGACTGGGAAATACATAGGAGTTGGGCCTTTTCTTTTGGTAATATGTAGGCCTACTTTTTTGCAGCTGACAGGCACAAAATCTCACGTGGACCACTTAAAAATAATAAATAAATAAAAAAATTAAACAAAATTGACTTTTTTGTGCAGAGAGAATTTATTGAGTCGGCGCCTTGAAAAAGTATGTTGACATATAGGACTACTACAAGAACCGTAATTGTTTACACACAAATTCTGTTAAAATAAAATGTAGGTAACATTTTTTCATTTTCTGTAACACTTTTCTCTGGACGGAATACCTGCTTCTTACTTCTAGGGTCATTTCACATCAAATAACCTAGGGCCATGTTCTTCAATGTCATAGATTTTGTTCAAAAATTTTCCAATGCAGGTATGCATAAAATAAGAACAATTTTTTTTTTTATTTTAAGAATACATATTTGGAGGAAAACCTGAGGAAGGAGAATTTTTTAAATTTTAAAACCTTGCAGCAATTTATGTTCATTAGTGACTTACATTGGTTGACTGAAATTGTTATAATTCTTTTGGTTTTTAAGCTATAAAGTTCATTTAGGTGTCAAATGAAAGATAATTTTCAGCTCTTTTTAAAAATTACATAAAGAAAACATGCTAGCTAGAAAATAAAATTCAAAAAATTAATTTGCGTACAGTACAAAATTTGCTATTACTCTTAAGTTACAAATATCAAATCTTTGAAACTTTTTCTCTTGAATTATCTTACCACATATTAAATGTAGTAAAGAGGGTGTTTTTTATTGTTTTTTGAAGAAAATATATTGTTTTTAATGTATTATTTTGTACAAGTATTTAAGAATTTGCAGAAAGAATTAAAAATAATTTCAGCATATAAAATGTACAAGACAGAAAACAACAGGTTAGCATAAGATAATTAAAATACTTACATTAGTTAGTTTCCTGTCTAACGAAAATTACCTACTTATGTACACAAAACAAATACACAGTGCAAGCCTTAATACTAATACTACAATATTCACACAACCTCTTCCATTAACTAATAAAATTACAAACCTCTGATAGAAGTAAAAGATCTAAATAATTAATATCAATGATACAATTCTGTGATGACTACAAAAGTTTTTGCACTAATTACGACAATTATAAAAAAAAGTTAGCTACATTCTTCTGACAGGCTAAAATAATGGAAATTATCAACATGCAAAAAACAAGTTAATCGAGTGCAAGTGACTCTATACATAACAATGAGATCTACACAGCTTTTTGCAATATCCAAGGCCCGAATAAAAACATTGCACATGTGATTTACCAGTGCAAGTGATACATTATGTATTTTAACTACTTCTTGCCAAATTAATGTAAATACTATATTTCATAACTTTGACTTAGGTAGTTCATTAATGTTGTGTTGAGTTTTACTCTCAGCAACATAAGTGCGAGCTCATAGATTTGTTAAAGAAGGAACAGGTATTTCTCTAATAGTGTTTTCAAATGGTAGCCAACAAAAGTCTTCATTATGTGGCCAGAAGTATGTCCCAGAAGGTCCATTAGGATGCATGAATTGAAGCCTAGCATCTCTGTTACTGTCACCTTAACTACTTTCCCCATCCACCACTTTTTATTTAAATAACTGCATAATACTTTTCAGGTTATACTGATAAACTCTTCATTTTTCAGAGGCCCAATAGACACCTTGAAAGAAATGTCAGAATTTGAAACACGTTTTACAAGCAAAGTTGATTTGTTAAGGGGTTTAAATAATGATTCTCTCTTGTTCCGGGAACTGAAGCAGCATTGTTGTAGCGCTCTTGTAGAAAGTTTCTGTTTGCGTCAACTTCTGATGATGGTATGAAAAACACCTTAATGCCTTTGATGTTTTCCTCAGCAAATTTGAATAAATCTACAGCACTAAGAATAAGTCTGTCAGTCGTTTTGTGTAGACTAGCTCTAGTTTCTAACCTTTTTACAGTTGCACCCACCCCATCACACTACTTTTTTCAGTGATTAGTAGGAATAAATAAATTCAGCTGTAAGTTTGTAATTATCCTAATGATGGCATAAGTAATTTTTGTATTGAGCAGAGCTACCATCATTGAAGTAAACAATGTGTTCAATGTGCGGTAGTGGTAGTTCAGACCGGATGTGTTGCAACATTGTTTTTTGAAAGGCAAAAAACGTTGTTGTATCGTGTTTGAGACAGTCACTAATAATACAAAATGACTTGTTGAGAATTTCTTCTTCACTGTTGTAATAAATCACAAATGGATGCAAAGTTACTTGGCTGTTGTGCCAGTGGAAACCCTGAGCAGTATCTTGGAGTATACATGTATAATTTTCTGCAAGAATCAAGCAAGTTTTGTCATTTAAGTTCATTTTCACATTCTTCGTATGATGGCTTTAAGATTTTGCTGTGAAGTGATGTCTAATGAGAGCTTCCAACTTCACTATCGTCATGACATTTCTACAATGTCATCCACGGATTTTATCAAAGTTTCTGGTTTTGGCCTATCTGTACACAGCCATTGCTTGAATTCAACAGTCTCTCAATTGACTAAATATTCCATTTGCATGATATATTCACGGAGCAAGGATGTATTTAGGTAATTAGAACAACGGTGCAGCATACACTCTTAAGAGGATAAGTTGTGTACTAGTTTTTGGAGGAGTTCTTGGTATGGTATAGTAAGACCAACACTTTGCATAAGTTTGACATTTTGATGATGTGTGCAGACGCACACAGAATGAATGCCACTGCTGTTTACAGTTACACATTCTTTTGGACGTAATTCACAAAACTTTGTTATTTCTAATTTATCATGATATTTTGCTTTGAATTCAAAATATAGATCTTTTAAATATTGCAATATCAATCTTTTACATTTTAACAATTTTAACACACATTTACCTTTTTCACTTGGAACAGACACACAATCCTTTACATTTGGTGAAATTCTACTCACATCATCGTCATAATAAAACTCTTTTGGCTGTGGCTATGCTAATGGGATGGCCTTTCCTTCTATCTGGTGTTCCTAAAACTCCATCCTCCTGTAAAACCTTCCTGGCTCTTTTCACCAAATATTCTGTTGCTCCAAAATAATGAACAGTTTTTTTATACTCCATGATTCTGGAACAAGCGTCAGTACCTGGACTTTCTAATTATATTACTGGCTACATATTTTTCCTTCAATTTTCTCATTAGTGTACTACAATTAGTACAAGTCTTTCTAGATTCACTGCTGGTACTTTCATAGCATATTGGGTTTTTTATATTTAGAGCTTTACTTGCCTGTGCTGTGAAACTTTCATGTACCCGCTGTGCTTTATTCTTTAAGTATGAAGTTCTCTGGTTTATCCTTTTTTTAACCTTGATTGGTGAACAGTCCAACATCCTGCAGCTGTTGTTGAGTTTCTCTATGGTAAAAGAATTATCTGGTTCATAATCACACTCTGATGAGTTACTTTCATTTTCTTGCTCTGTTTTAAAAATGTTCGCTTCTTGATCCACTAATTTTCGGCAGGATATACAGAGTTTTTTACCTGGCACAAGATCAACAGACTCATGATATTTCTTTTAAAGGAAAAAGAAATAGTCTTGAGGCCTTTATGTACATTCTTTTTTATGTTTAGTAAAAGGGTTACTACACACTTTTTGAAGAATTTCAAAATTTGACAGGAAATTACGGCTGTGATATAAACACACACGTTGAACATTGGAGCATTTATTCTTACCTCTAAAAGTTCTCTATCTGATTCAATAAGTTCTGTTGTACAACTTACTGGGCGAATTGGAACTGAACAATTTTTTTGTTGGTGATGTCCCACGCAACTACTTTCCATTTTCAAAAACCAACACAATATTAACTGAATATTATTCTACATGCGTCAAACTTGAAGAGCAATTTTCATTGTTTATAGAACAGACTGCATTTCAAACATTCACGAACAATATCAAGCACAGACCGATTGAAAAGGTTCAGTCTCTATCTACGTGAAAACCTGCCCTGCTGCTTTCCCACGGCTCGGACTTGTTCCTCTCTCTTCCCCTTGCCATCCCTCTGTGACTCTAAAATTTCAGCAGCTTAGATGAGGTCACTCAAAGGCTGATAAGAAACCAGAGTATCTGGCATGACTCCTTTATTTCTCATGCCTTTTAAATTTTAATTTTATTCATTTTTACACAAGGCAATACTTTGTAAAAAAAATTCCAGAAACAATAACTCAAAAATAAACAAAAACACCCTTTCTATATTTTTACTGCATTTAATATTTGGTAAGAAGATTGTAGAGAAAAAGTTTCAAAGATATATTATTTGCAACTTAAGAGTAATTGCAAGTTTTGTAAGAACTAAACATTTTGCATTTTATGCAAATTAATTTTTTTATTTTACTGTTTTGCATGTTTTTTTACATACTTAAATAGAGCTGAAAATTATCTTTCATTTGACACCTAAATGAACCTGATAGCTTAAAAACCAAAAGAATTATAACAATTTCAGTCAACTGAAGGTAGAGAGCATAAATTGCTGCAAGATTTCAAAACTAAAAAATGTCTCCTTCCTCAAGTTTTCCTCCAAAAATTCTGAGGAAAAAAATGTTTTTATTTTATGTATACCTACATAGGAAAAAAAATTGATGGAAGCTGAGACGTTGAGGAACGGTCATGTTTTAAAATTAGGTGATTTGAGATTAAATGACCCCTAGCAATATTGTTTTGTTGACATGTGATGCTGCTACAAGTTCTCGTCTTCTGAAACACGTCTTAATATCCCGTTGTTGTTGTTGGCGATTACATGCTGGGTATTTTAATCCTTGCATTGCAATTACATATATGCTCAAAATATTAAAATAACACGTTTACATGAATCACAAACGCACACGAACACGTGAGAAGCTCAAACATTTGCAGATGGCTGTCCTTTGTTTTGGTTTCCAGAAGTCATAATATCCCACTGGCGATTACAGCCTGGGTTTTATAATTCCCACTGCAATATATTAAATATACGCATAGAACATTTAAGTAACACAATGTGACTCTCACTCACACACACAAGCGCGGTCAATTTTTCACGCTCTCAAATGGCGGCCGTTCTTTGTTTTGGTTACAGATCGACTGATAACGGTGCGGTTGTTTGTAAATTAGTTATAAAATTACACAATTTGAAGAGAATAAAATAGTTAACGTACTAATGCTGGATACGGAGCAGTGCTACTATATTACGTTTCCTCCAAAATGCTTACTTATTTTTCACGTATAATACACACTATTTTCAATGTTGGCAGTGGAAGCTAACCAATTTGTTGATTAGGGCTGCCACTACTGCTTCATCAGGTCATACGATCACGTCCTGTTGTTTTAAATAGTATGTTATTCTGCCCCGTGTTAAAAATATTGGTAGCATCGGCTGTCAAAACACGGAATTCTTACATGAGATTGACTGTATGTTCTAATTTTATATGATTACTAAACTTTTTTAATCAAATTATGCAAGTTCCTACAGACTGTACAATTAAATCTACGCACGTAAACATGAGGCAACGTGTCCAGAGAAAAGAGATACTTTTCCTTGTTAACCAATGCTCATGCTATCTATCTGCGTTCTGCATAGTTCATAATTTGACCAAAAGATAGCAGAAGCATGTTTCATTACTAAAATATGGTTTACTTAATAAGCCACAGGTTGAGCGGTGAAAAATACGTTAATTTTATTACACACCCAGATGAATTAGGATAGGATGTACATATGTCCATACAATTGTCAAATTACATGAAGTTGTTTATTCTGTGAATTGTTATATTTTATGACTGCATGACATTTTGTTTGGAAGTACTTATTATTAAACAGTGCATCATTACGTTTTCATTTGCTAAAGACGTTACTGTTTCTTGGTTTTAGGTATGTGGAAATTAATTTTAAGGATTAGGTATTAGTAGCAAGGCAATAGCAAATTTGTTATTTGAATTTGATATGGAACAAACTAAACACCTTAATTTACGTATTTCGTATTTATGCACATGAAGGTTAGCTTATAACTTTAACTGCACATTTTGTCAGTATGTATTTTAGGATAGATGAGTACATTAAATGTTTAGTTTTCCTAAATTAAGGAATGAACCTAAATTTATAGTTCTGGATTGTTTGTTTAGTTGTATTTTAGGACATATGAGTACATTAAATGTTTAGTTTTCCCAATTTAAGGAATCAACCTAAATTAATAGTTTCTGGATTGTTTGTTTAGTTGTATTTTATGTTCAAGATTATATGGGACTGAAGATGTTCATCTGTTTACTTCATGTGCAAACATTGGTCAAGTAACTTTGACAAAATCGTAACACTATATACTTGGCCATTGCAGTATTGAAACTTTCCAGCTGACATAAAGTAATATTTTCTAAAGCTTTGTTGCAGGAGTTTTGGCCTCTCCCATGAAATTTGGCTATACTGGATTAAATTAGATTATCCTTAAAACCCTAGTATACACATTTATCGGTTCTGAAGAAGGTGTACACCTTTTTGTTCATTGTGTGACTGGCTGACTTGTATGTTAGTAACTTGCGTGTAAGTTCTTGCATTGTAGCTAGAATCGTTGTAGAGGTGGTTCAAATTTTCATGTACCTTCTTGTGCAAGTTATTTGTTTACATTTTTATTTGGCACCTTTACATACGTTAATTTATCCGGATATTGTTTATTTGAGACTTGAATAGTCACTATCCTATAACAAGGGCTGTGATATATCCCATTTTTTAGCATATAGGCACATTCAAGTAAGCATGCAAGTACGTACTACTGTGTGTTCTGTATGTTTAAGGATCTTGTATACAAGGGGATGTAAACCTTCTTGTTCACCTTTGGGTTTTCACCTTCATGTTCAAGAAAGATACCAGTGTGTACTAGGCTTACAACTTAACACATGTTTTAATCTTTAGTACATAGCCTACATAAAGTTTGTTGAAAATTTCAATATGTACTACTTTTCATGGCAACATGAACAAATTTTTAAGTTAGTACAAAATTTTTAATACCAATCAATTTATATTATTCTTTCATTTCTTAAAAAGGAGTCATTGATGAGATTTAGCCTATAGAATCAGTGAGAAACACCAATAAGTATAAATATAACAAAATACATCAAGCCTTAGAAGTACTGTACGTACTAACTTAACTGAAAGTTTGAATGTTTTGTGTACCCAACCATGTATGCAATAACTGGCAGTGATTCAAAGTGCTTACCTTACTATAAACAGCCTTAAGATATGATGTCAATTTTTCAGTTTTAGTGTGACTGGGGTACCTAACCATTGAATGCAACATTCATAATGGGGTATGAGTAGGCAGTTTGAAGAAATAACCTTTGACCTCTATGTTGCGATAGGCCATTTCGGAATAAAGTAAACTCTAAAAATATAACCTTTTGAAAAATATGATTACTGTTATTTGGGGTAACTTTGTACCAGTCAGGGCAACTTTGTACCACCAGCATATTTTAAATTCAAATAAAGTATTTCAGAATTAAAACTGCAGCTGTGTTCTAGATGAATTAATTGGTTAATCTTGAAGTTCACATAGTGATTAAATAACAATGCTATTGTATAAAATGAAATGTCAGGTACAATGTTACCCAAAAATGGTGCTAAGTTACCCCAAATGACTGTAGCTGTTATTACATATAATATTCAACATTATCTGTAGTTGCCTTACCTCTCGTATTGTTGGCAGCGAATTACCAAATATAGTTCCTTGTGTTTTCTTTTTTAAGTACAACAATTCTGAAATAAAATCAACTAAAAACTATATACTTGTATTTAAAATAATAAAATGATACAGCTTCTACTGCCTGCACAATTTATTTTCTACGCGCAAACATTAAGTGATGTGTCCAGAGAGGTTAGACGTTTCCCGTCGTTAGCCGTTTCACGTGGAAAGATACCAATTGGATGAAAATATAAATTTAGCAGGACTTTTTTGAGTGCCCCCCCCCCCCCCCAATTAACTTATTTTAACACTTTCTCTTGTTTGTTTAGTTGTATTCAACTCATAAAGTCTCAGTATATGTTTGCCTGATTTTGACAGTTTTCTTCTGAGAAGTGTGTTTGTTAACAGATTTACAAGGAAGCCCCATTTTTCAAGATAGTGAATATGTTTTAAATTTCAACACAATGGAGCTGCTAGACGTTTTCTTTTTAATTTTCATTCATTTATTAATTTGTTCATGCAATCCCTTTATTGAGCAAACTCTGGAATATAGAACATCATATCTAATTTATAATTACATAAATAATACCTAGTAATAAAATTCTTAGCCATTACACACTGGCAGTTAAGAATCGAAAAAGTCCTTTTACAGTATAAAATAAATTAGTAATTACGTTTTTTTCTGTACACTTATTTTTTCATTGTATAACAACCTCTGAAGAGAAATATCAAAATCAGGGAAAATTTACTAGTGTGGTACATGTTTACATGATATGCATGATTTGTCAGGGTGGCCATTCAACCAGGAAATGCGGGATTTTTAAAAGCTCGTTAATTTTTGGTTACAGTTTTACAATAGACAAAATTTTCACGGATTCGATCACAGTAACATAAGGCTGTAAAAAGAAAAATATCAACAACTGGAGTGGGCAGCCGGCTGAACAGCACATCTATCGATGTTTCGTACATCATGTATCTCAGTCACGTGCTAAATGAACATTATAAGTTGTTCATTTGCGCATTCTCCGCTACCAAAGTAAAACAAATGCTAGAGATGTTTACCAGTACATTTTAGTGTTCAAACAGTTATTAACGTGTTTTACTATGCTACTAATTTGTGTTAGATGTTGAAATGGGATGTTTTGAAGTTCACAAGTGCAATATTTTTGGTTTTATCAATTTAAAATTGTTTGTGCGTGGCCCAAGTTTATTGACAAATATTTTCAAAGCTGAAATAAATAAACTTAATAGATTTTAATGTTGGACTTGACATTTTTATAGCTTAATTAGGCCTACTGCTAATTACATGAGCAGCGATGTGTTTAATATGCTGAAGTGTTTCACTATCTTGTACATACATACAAAGATGAAGTGACTGGATGGAAAGGGATCCCAAGTATACTGTAACTGCCTTGTTTAAATTGTGTAATGATAAAATTAACCACCCTTGTCAGTCATGCTAATGATGCAATGTACATATACAGTATTTGGCAGAAACTAAGGTAAAATGTTAACCGTTAGATGTGTTCGTAAAGAAAAACAGGATATAGAGCTTACGTGTGCAGTTGTAGCACCTACTTTAGATTTGCCTTGCTCAAATACAGATGCTGCAACATTAAAAATATTTATTTTTAATGAAGAAATGTCTAAAGCAGAGATTTTATGGTGTATAGCAAGGGGTTATGTTTCATTTGTCATTTATCAGTGCTATAGGTTTGACATACTGACAGTACCATATCCAATAAATTGCAGATAAACAGTAGGTGTTCATGGAATAGCTCCGTATTTCACTGAGAAGCTCAAATATGTGTTCGAACAGCTGTGCTTACGTAGTTTTGGAATTCAATGAATGTCAAATGTGTGTGTGTGTAAGCATTAATGTAATGAATAACTAAATAGTTTGATAATTTTTGTATCAAAATTATTTTAAAGTCATTATTTGTAGCATTTTATGATTTTCGAATTTATTACTACCAGACAATTTCACTACGTACATTTTGTACCTGTATTTAGAAAAACCAGCCTCAAAAACTTAATTTTAAAATGTAAATTGAATGGCCATCCTGTTTGTCTACAGAGTACTCCAATTCACCAGCTAAGCCCTTATTTCCTTTATATCTTGAAGATTGCTCAGTTGTAAGAATATTGTTGGTTATGAAAGTTACGTGACAGTTGCATTTCTGTTTGTTACTTGTAGATGAAATTTTAATATGTTCAGTGAGTAGCCTTGTATATATGTTGCACACAGCAAATTACTGTGAATCCCTAGCATACAACTTCCGGGAAAGTAATGAGGATGTTTATTACAAGGATATACAGTAAAACCCCCTTTAGAACAACTCTCTTCTATTACAACCACCTCTCTATAACAACCCGTTCCTCAGGAACTGTGGGATTGTAAAATAGGGGTTTTATTGTATTGTTATACCCCTTTATAAGGACCTCCCCTGTATAAAGATTCTGTTCTAGGGAACTGTGAAGGGTCTTTATAAAGAGATTTTACTGTAAGTAGAGAAATAACTTTGAATTTGCTATTACTTTGTGGTTGTATAAATACATCATTAATTGTTTTAGGTCATCAAGTTGAGTACAATGGTCACTGCAACAGAGCAACCTGCAGATGTTGTGATGAAAAATGCAGACAGCCCAGCTGGTGATGGTGAAAGTGTAGATTCAAAGAAAGATGTAGATTTACTCACTATCCAGGACATCAGAGATCATGCACGTCAGATAGAGAAGGCAGTGCAGAGCAAGGAGCCGAGATTCCTTCTAAGAGTTCTACGCTCCTTGCCAAATACAAGAAGAAAACTGAATCCAGCTGTGCTTCGAGGGATTATAACAGGTTTCTATACCCACTCAACTAGTGAACGTGATGCTCTCATGGCATTTGTTGATGACTGTATGGAGACTGATTCTAGCACTGGCCAAAGAATGCGCAGCAGTAAGAGCTCAAGTACCCCCTTGTTGCCAGAGGTTGATGCATATATTCACCTTCTTGTTCTCTTGAAACTCATTGATGGGGAGAAGTTCAAAGAAGCTGTTGAGTGCTCCAATGCATTAATGCAAAAGGTAACTGTTCAAAATCGTCGGACACTTGACCTCATGGTGGCAAAATGTTATTTCTACCATTCCAGGAGCTATGAGCTAACCAACCAGCTGGAAAAAATAAGGGGTTTTCTTCATTCTCGTCTACGTACAGCCACTTTACGCAATGATTATGAGGGTCAAGGAGTGCTGATTAACTGTTTGCTGCGAAATTACTTGCACTACAGCTTGTATGACCAAGCAGACAAGTTAGTATCTAAATCAGTGTTTCCAGAGACTGCCAGTAACAATGAATGGGCACGTTTCTTCTATTATCTGGGCAGGATAAAGGCTGCCCGTTTGGAATATTCTGCGGCCCACAAGCATCTAGTTCAAGCTTTACGTAAGGCACCTCAGACTGCTGCTGTTGGGTTTCGCCAAACTGTGCAGAAGCTAGCAGTGACTGTGGAATTACTGCTGGGTGACATCCCAGAGAGGCAGATATTTCGTCAAGCACCACTACGTAGATCACTTGCTCCATACTTTCAGCTTACACAGGCAGTTCGAATGGGCAACCTGCAGCGTTTTGGTGAAGTGTTAGAGAATTATGGACCACAGTTTCGCATTGACCACACATTTACTCTCATATTGCGTCTCAGGCATAACGTAATCAAGACGGCCATTAGATCTGTGGGATTATCATACTCTCGCATAGCTCCTGCAGATATTGCTAATAAACTAGGCTTAGACTCTCCAGAAGATGCAGAATTTATCGTGGCCAAAGCTATACGTGATGGTGTCATAGAAGCAACTCTTGACCCAGAGAGGGGATATATGCGCAGCAAAGAAACCACAGATATCTACTGCACCCGTGAACCGCAGTTGGCATTCCATCAGCGCATATCGTTTTGTCTGGACTTGCACAATCAAAGTGTGAAAGCAATGCGCTATCCACCTAAATCATATGGCAAAGATCTGGAATCTGCAGAAGAACGAAGGGAACGTGAACAGCAAGACATGGAATTGGCAAAGGAAATGGCGGAAGATGATGATGATGGATTTCCATAATTTGCTTAACTGTTTGCAAGGTGATATCAAGTTCTTTTTGCAGGGTTTATTGAAGGCACATGGAAAGTGATTGCTTCTGAATTGGTTAATTTTTCTAAGTGTAAAAAAATTTTTTAAATTGTGATTTTTTAAATTTAATTTATTGTTGTAGTTGGCTTAATGTTAACACAATGCAAGGAAGATTGTGTACACTGTCATTAACGGTTTGCCATTTTGTGAAGATAAAGTTTTAGTAGTTAATTTAATTTCTTTATTAACATTGTAATGATAATGTATAGCATGAGTGCACATTAGTTAATTTTCATTGTACCACATCAATAAGATTTTTTTTGCTGTTTGTATGTTTACAGTTACAGACTGAGAGTTAGTTATATGATAGTTCTTTGTTTTTCAAAAGTATTTATTAAAGAATGAAATAACATCTTGTTTGCAGCAGGGGGTAAGGCCACAGTATGTTTTTGTCAATTTTAAAATTAAATGATAATTTCTGGCATGGCCATATACTAGTTGAATAAATGTTGTGGATGAAAATTTAATTTGTAGGAAATTGTTTGACAGGACATTTCGATTTTTATGAAATTACCGGTTGCTTACAAAATTTATTATGTACCAAAAAACAGGGTGATTAGAAACACTGGGGTTAATAGACATAAAAGTATTAATAAATTCCTAGGATACACATTTTACTTTGAAAAAATTAATTTCTATAAAAGTATTGTTTGTATACTGTTTTAACTTGACTACCATTAAACAAAATTTTTAAAAACAGAATTTATACAGAAAATGTAGCTTTAAAATTGTGTTTTTATTCACCTCATGTTACGGTACGCTGTCACGGAAGGCCAAGAAAAAAAAGACACTCATTCCCGGTCATCAATAATAATAGAATATGCGGCTCTAAGGGCTAGTTTCACAATGTCTGGTTATGTTTTGATTATCATCTGATTAAATTTTAAGTAGTGGTTAGCAGTGTTTTGTGTTTCTCGAGTTATGGTTAACTTAAAACTGTTGTTTAACTAGTGATAACCAACAGTTAGTTTAAACACAAGAAGTTCCGGTTACTGAGTTAACCGGAACATTTAACAAATATGGCAGATTGTGTTTTTAAGCAATAAAACATAACCCTTGTGATGAAAACATGATCATGTGTTACAAAATCAGAAAACTGAATTGAATGTGAAGTTAAACTAACAAAGTCTTCATTTCTTGAATTTTTATTGGAGAATAGTTTCATTCGAAATGAATGTATCACTGTCAATACAGAAGTTTTTTCACAACTAAGGTTATGGCAGACCTAATTTTTTAAAGATGATGGTTGCTATCAAAACTCATTATTGGTATTCTCAAACTGAAAAATTTCCTGCCGATAGATGACAATTTTTGTCAATATATTTTATCTGTACAAAAATATTAACTTACGTACTGTACAATTTCGAGAAACATGTTTCATGTTGTGACATTGTTAGTTAGCATATTTACCTTAAGGCTATTAAATGTATGTTGCTATTCTCTTCTGTTTTTGTTTTGAATGTTGAGGGGAAGAGGTTAGTTTTGGTTAGGTTACGCAAAATCCCACGTGTTTTCTGTAAATAGACGTCAAAAAATGCATCAAATGTTTACTAGAACATAGTAAACATAGTACAGCTTATATCGTTTTTTATTCAACAATTCACACATGACAACAATAAGCAGTAATTTTCAACGTCTCATTATTTGAAGCAAAGATTATTATTACTGAAAAAAAATCTTCAATTATTATTTGGCTTCATTCATTATATGTTATGTTTGCCGAATATAAATAACACAAACATACAGAAAGTTCCTTACAGCAATTTTACACAAATATAATCGGAAATTGCAAAGCAAAACTTGGCAAACCCATTAACGGTGAAACAAAATAGAAGTTTCACTGTAAAGCCTGCTTATTTTCGTCCGTTTGTTAATGAATTTTGACTTTCTCGTACAAATCTGTTGAAGTGAATTTCTGTGGCATCCCACATCATGCCTAGAAGAATTGCATACACTCGTCGCTATTCTTTTTTCGTGCCAATCTTTTTATGTTTTCGTACTTCACTTTTAAAATTTTCTTGGTACGTGGACACACACTCGAAAGAGTGTTAGAAAATGGCTGCAACTGTATCCCAATATTCCTCTTCCTGTTCCCACGTCACTGCATCTGTTTTTTTTTTTTACATTTCGCTATATGAGAACATTTTTCAAGTATGGTTATTAGAAGTTCGCTTTCAGAGGGAAAAAACCACCGGGACACATTTTTAACCTCTTTCGTCCATTGTTTACAAGTTAATGTTAACCGCGACTTTTAAAAAAAACTATTCAATACCCAATCACAATGTGAAACGTCACTGCATGGTTGCCAAAATTACATTAACCAGTAATTACAAGTTTCGTTTATATTTATCACATGGTCAGATAATGAATACTTTAAACAGGACATTGTGAAACCGGTCTTAAGTATTGTATTACAATAGGGTTTCATATGCATAACATTTCAGACTTAAAACATTATTTTACTACTGCCAAACACTTTTTATGAGTATTATTTTGGCAGATTCGGATACAAAATACACCGAGGTGTAGTCAAGGAAGGACGTCACGGAAGGAATATTTGTTCAACTCATATTTTCTACATACAGCTGCGTTCAACAAGGTTTCGTATACTTAGGTGTGAACATTATTTTACAACAAACTATATATTTTTATATTATTATGTTGGTAATTTCATTGGTGAGGGCATCACTTCGCAGTTTTCTGCTGTAACATGTTTTGCTTCTTGTCCTGGATGGCATCGCCATTTGTTGAATTAAGAGGTTAGGTCGATTTGAAAGCTCCGGTTAACTCGGTGATTAGTAGGTGGAGGCCTAAGCTTTCATTGTATACATATTTCTCCCATTACCACAGGGGTTAGTTTCATGAAGTACAACTCACATAATTTGGCAACTGTGAGTTTATTTTAGTAAGACATCAGATTTCCACTTAACTTTTGTGTGTTTACAACATGAATGGCAGCTTGGTAGAAACTAAAAACAATTATTCCCAAAGTTCGTGAAATGGTGTCCGATTAGCTACCATGTCCAACACTTTGAAGTTACATGTAAACATCACTGAATGCTATCTTCCTTAACTGCAGACCTCAAAACAATAACTTGCTACCTTAAACCTGCTCGCTCTCGTAGTTTTCGCCTGACTGGATACATTGGGGCCCCAATCTTGCATCCGAAGACTCTCCGTGGTCGCCACCAACTCTTCCCGGCGCACACACCCGACTACTAGTAACTATGGCAACAGACATGGTAGCTAAAAGCACTCCTCAGAAGACTGATACAAGATCCAAATCTAGCAGCAACATCAAAACTACATATAAAAAGTGTAACAAAGATTTCAAATGTTCAGTCGATAGTTATTACTTGAAAATAACAAAATATACAAATACATTGAGGATGAAATATGTACAACAATGGAACTACATTCATGGCACAATACCCTAAGCAACCTCGTGAAAAATCTGACCAACGTATGTCAATAAACTACGTCATGAGAAAATTACTTGAAGCAGGCGATCGACCACAACATTGGCACCAGAAATCCTACTGCTTGGTACACTAGATGTTATGCTCACTTCTTCAGGAAAATTTAATAAACTACTAAAAACTGCCAAAAAAGTTACATTAACAAAATTGATAAAAATTTCTGACTTTTATGTTTAAATTTTGAAAACTTAATTTAATCATGTCTGCAACTACGAAGTTGTTGAATCTTGTTGCATCATCCTGAACCTCTGATGAAGCAATACTGAATAAGGCACATAGCCTGTAATAATTTAAATTAAAATAGAATTTTTTTTTGTATAAATTGAAATTAGGTATGGGGAAATGCCTGCACACTTCGCACTACTGTGTTTGTTTTACTTTCTTAATTTTTTTGCTGACAGTTTGAATTTGCCAAGAATCTCAACACTTTCCTGGTAAATTGTTTTTTTTTTTTTTGCTCAAACAGTAGTTTTACGTAACGCAACTGGGAGAAATAAGTGCACAATCAGTGCCGTTCTATTCTCTTCTCTTTCTTCCCCTGCATCTTTTTTCTTTTCTTGCTTAAATATTCTTACCTTCTTTTTCCCTTTCTCAATTTTTGTTTTTCATTTCTTATTCTCTTCCTTGAACTGAACTTTATTTTCCTGCATACTCACATGAGTTTTTCTTCTTATCAAATATAGGCCACATGGTTTTGGGAAATTTACAGTTATAAAAAAATTTCCAACAAATAAGGAACTTTTTTAAGCAGAGATTACAGCAAAATAAACTTACCAATGTATAGGATATTATGTATGCTTCATTAAAAATATTTTCTGAGACACTGTGTTTAGTAAACTGCACCTATAACCTTCATGAATGAAAATGTAAGGCAAATATCATGTAACAAAAAAATGGCGAGAAACTGGGACAGGTTTTGCACAGAAATCTGATAAAATATTTCCTTCCATGACAATTTTTGAAATCTTGTTTTGTTCTAAAATACAAATGCAAAAAATGTATGGGTTGCTAATTAGATTCATTTATATTATACTGTACTTAATTTAAACTTAAAATTAGATGCTCTGATTTTTTTTAAAGGTACCTTGTAATTGTTACGGAAGGACATCACTTTTTGCGGAGTTACTTAAAAACATGTACACCTGATTTGTACTTTTGAATTAATTTTTGTAGTTGAAAACAGTATAGGCCTTAGTGCAAATATTTAAGAAAAAGACATTACACTTCAAGAAATTCTACAAAGTCCTTCAGTGACAGAAAATTGTATTGTTTGTTGACTTAAGGAAGGTTTATTAAATTTAAACAATTGCCGAACATATAATACAAGTTCTTATTACAAGTACTATATACCCTGATACAAATTATTTCAATAGTTTCCTGTATCAGTTAAAATATCTAAAAATATTCAACATTGTTCCTTCATACTGTGGCCTGACACAGCGGTTTTCTACTAAGAATGCTGTTTTATTGTACCTACAAAATATTTTGAACAATTTTTTTTTCTAAATTGTTTGCATAATATTTTTAACCGATGACTCCTTGAAATACTTGCGAGTCACCATTAGGCCTGAATGTGAAAAAAGATTAACAGTGTTTATATCCAAATCCATTAAAGATAACTGTTTTTGTACATACATGTATGTTTAAGGTGTAACATAGTTTATTAAAAAGCTTTTATGGCTAAATTCACAGCAAAATTAGGGTGGCAGAAATGGAAACATTATTTTCTATGCTATAGCCTACATGCTAAGATATTAAATTATGAAACAAACAAATGTAGAGAAAATTGAATAAAGGCGACTTGAACAACATTCATAAAAATGTCACTTGATTGAGTTATCATGATACGTATGGTTAGAAATGTTTATTGCTGGTCCTACTGAAACTGTTCAATATTAATATGATTAAAAATATCTATGTTGTCGTGTAATATTTGTATTGATTTTATTGAAAATAAAGGTTGAATTTGTATACTGATAAAAGTTCATAGGACTTTGCTGCCGTCATTTTTCAATAAAGGGCCAATTATTTTCTACCTAAAGTCTTGCAGGCTGCATTCATGCTCATTACAAGAATTTTTTTTTTGGATGAAAAAGCATTACTTAAAAAAAGTATTTTATTGCTAAAAAAAAATATTCGTTAGATTATGTTTACTGCATAACTTTCCTAAGTTTCAACCGTAAAGTTGGGACGTACGCTGTCGCCAGTGCCTCCTCCATTTTAGCCATGTACAATATACCAACGTATACAGTGAAAAACCATTCTTAGTTATAGGCCAAATCTTCAAACAGAACAAGACAGAATATACCCTGGTCTAAAATAAAGCTAATGACAAATACACGAAAGGGGAACCTCCACTACGTGCTAACGAGAATCAAAATTTTACTGGGAAAGGAAAGCACGATGCCCCAAATAAAACATAACCATCTGTTACATGGACTTACATAAATTTAACAGTTATATGCCATAGGTGTGCGAATTTGTGGTTCGTTGCCTACATTCTAACGGGAAAATTACAAACTAAGTCATCGAATGATGAATGGACTACCAGTCTCCTCCGGCCTGCTACTTCCTAAGAGATCTTTAAACTAAAAAAACAAGTTTCTCTTCTTGACAAACCAATGCGGAAGACCCAGATTCACAAGTCACTGTTCACGTGCAACCGGAAGACATCCGCATCCTCTAAACACGAGCCTCGAACAATGCCTCCTACCTCAACAGTGGATCGCTGTTGCTTACACGTCAGCGCATCCCATGCTACACAGCAACTATCCCCTTCTACCAGTGGCGTGCAACACAACAGAGAAGTGAGATACGCCACTCCTGAAAACGCCAGCACAAGCACGTCCGGTATCAGGGTGCAGCACATACCGTCCTGACACAACACACTTGCTGTGAAGCACGTACAACTGCAGCTAGAACACCAGTCTCAGAACTGGCACGGCCAGCACATCACACTGCCCTGAGCTGAGTTTTCCGCATCCCATACAGGAATAATAAAAAAATATTCACAATGCCATAAGGGCCTAACAATAAGTACAAGCCTACAATTCCGATCGACACTTATTGAAGTTTTACTATCAAAGAGTTATCTGAACCGTAAATCCTAAAGAAAAAAATATATACTTCTCACAAAGAAACATTGTCTATCTCCAAAAACTCATCAAAACTTAAGAACTCTAACAAAAACATTAATGAACCAGGATATTTATTGTTTTTTAAGGAGAAAAACCAGACTCTTCTTAAAATCCTTAAACCCTAAAATTTTGCTGTAACAATATCAAAACAATACATTTACATTGGAAACCGAGATCAAAGTGTTTTTTTTTTCTTTCTTTCTTGTGATGATTCTTCAATTCTTACAGCCATAGTATCTCCAGACTGCATACATTCCTCAATAAATTTTTTCCCAATTGCTTTGATTTTGAAGCTGTTTTCTAGGCTATAATGCAACAAAGGTTAGTTCTTCAGTAGCCAAACTGCTGTGGGCGGTTCAAGTTTTTTAGATAATTCGGTACATGATGTGTTTCGGAAATTTGTGGAGTTTAATTGTGTCTTGATTATTGATATTGGTTCTCGTTATTGAACTTAGTTTACTGGTGTTGATTCTTGGTATTTGCCGTGGGCAAAAAGCAGTTGGCCATCAATACATTTAAGAAATAATGCAACTAACCTTCACATTTATTATTTATTTACCAGCTGTGTTTTGTTGACCTCAGCCCCCCCAACCCTCCAGTTTCGCTACTTTACATGATTGTAGCTGTCCTTTGAATTTATCCATATTTTTGTATGCTTCAATATGTACTGCCATTTAAAATTATATTCCTTTAGTAAGGCAACAGACTCTTGACAAAGTAAACAAACTGGTTTCTCTTTAATGTTTACAAAATAATACAACTCTATCCAGTTTCCATTGAACACCCTTCGTCAGACTTTTACCAATTATTACTGGCACCCGCAGCCATTGTACACTGAAGCAGACAAAAACAATTCACTGACTATCTCACATGACTTCAGCACGACATGCCCTGAAAGATGGACAGACATTTTTCTTGACTAAAATTGTAAAAAAAAAATTTATCTGAGACACAGTTGAGGCCCATTTTAACAAACTTGGGAATAAGAAAAACAGCGATTTAATAAAAGGATTTTCAGGAACTTTCAAAAAATAACCAAAAATGTATGAAATAACTAAGTAACTTTGATAAAATAAAATATACAAGGTAGTGTAAGTTAACTACGAATATGTTTACTGGGTGCAGAATATTCATTATTCTCCATAGAAAGTGTTAAACCATCCGTCGAGAAACAAAAAAAAAAAAAAAAAAAAACAAAAAAAAAATCATTCAAATTAGTTGAAAACTTCGGTCGCGGGAGTGACTGAGCAGAGCGCGTGTGGCCGAGGGGACTATGCTGTGTTGCATAACAAATGCGCTCCTAGATTCTCATCCTGGCAGCTGGCGAGTGAACGAGAATCTATATACCTCCAGTCCATACAACAGTGCGGCAGCGGACAGCGCGGGTACTAGTTCACAGGTTGTGCTTAGCGTCTCCGTCAGAATGTGCTACAGTACAACATGCTTGACCAATTAATTCTTTTACAGATAGAATGCAGTTGTGTCCAGCTTGATTATTTTCTGTTGCGTCCCATGATAAAACCAGCATATCTATGAAAAGAAATATGTTATATTTTTTATGATGACATTTTACAACAAATTTATTAACGTAAATAATATGTTTCGCCGATGCTAAAAAACACTTGAGTGAAGTATTTTTTAGCGAGCAGCAACCAGTTTGTTTCATGAGCACAGCGGCCTATAAGTTACAATGGCTGCCGCTGCTCGTATTTATTTATCATTTTACCGTCATCTCATGGACTTTTACTTCAGTTTTTATTGCTTTTTCCCCCTTTAAAATTATTTTATGGAAATTTCCTAAATTTTCTTGGAGGAGTGGGAGAGAAAGATGGAAAGAAAGACTCGGTGGCGTTTGTTATCACTTCTCACGTGTTGATGAAGCGTGCGGGCGGGCGGCCTAACTCACCGGGTGTGCACTCGGCAAGTGTTCCACTGGCAGTTTATAAAAAAAGTCTCCATTTCTTTTTTTACAGCCACGTCTTACCTGTTGATGGTAACTGCTGTATGATATTATTTTGGGCTATATCATACTTTCTTAAAAATTACCCTCCATTTCCTACTAAACATGCCTGAAGATTTAACTTTTTTTTGAAAGAATATGGGGGAGGGTAAAAAAATGAAGATGGATTCAACGAAACATCGATTTAGAGTAAACATTTTTGGGTCCCGAGGCATTTCGTTAAATCGGGGTTCTACTGAAATGACGACATATTGGGGTCATTCCATGCCTTTTGCATCAACATTTTTGAAAATTTTTTGCACGAGAAGTAGGCTGTATGGTTAACTGCCGCGAAGAAAAAAGTGACATTTCAGGGTCACTTTCAAGGAGCCATAACTTTTTACCCTTTGCTGCTATGAAGCTCAGCCATTGCTCTTCAGAAAGCTTTAAAACTAAATATTTTATTATGTTCAGAGCAAATTTTACCGGAAATCAAAACTAACCCTCTTTTTTTAGGGTTGAATAGTACCTGAAAAAAAAAATTCTTGTTTGCTCAACCTTTAGCTAGCCATAAAGTACTGAAGGGGTGGTAGTAACTTATGGTTTTCATGCATAGTAGACAGCAGTGAGTACTACTAGGGGAATAAATAATCAAGATTATATTTGGTCCCATTTACAAGATATAACCTCCCAACTTTTTCATTCCCTTTTTCAATGTCAAAAAAGGGCATACGAGGGACGGGGGTAAAAATATATTTTTTTAAATATTATATTTTAAACAAAAGAAATTTCAACGAGATCCTTGGTTTGGAAACTAGAAGCCTCTGGATGTTTATGGTTTAAATACTTACTTTGTACGCTATATATGAGTATAATAAATTATATATTTCAAGTTATTTAATTTATAAAGAAATAAAAAAAGGTTTCAATTAATTTTTTACACTGTGTTTATCTTTTACTGTATTGTGAAAAAAAAAATTGGGCTTTGAGTTTTGTGTGTGTTGACATAAATTGTTGCATCAGCTAACAGCACACCTGTGCCTGTTTGAACATGCACAGTTGTGCTGCTGTCCAGTTCATTTTGCTGTAGATCTCTGGAAGGAAGTGGTGTTAAGGCATCTTTACAAGCTCATCAGTGGTTTGGTATTAGTACTGTATTGTGATAAGTTGGTACTTAGGTTGTATGTACATATTTAATGAACTGTTTAATAAATAATACATGATGGAGTGTCGGTAGGGGTTTTTCGAGAATGAATGTTATAATATTTTAAGTTATAGCAGATCTACTACCACATCTGATTTTTCTGAGCTCAGTGCCAGTGATAAAAACTAGCATCGGCATCGTAAGCATTTGTAAATTAAGTCTATATAGGCCTACTATATTCCAGTAGATTGTCTATATAAGCCTACTATATTCACCTTTCACATATTATCAATCTGTTAACTACACAAACCGTATGGAAAAATTAAGAGTCTAAGGTTTGCTTTCTTTCGTTGTAGAATATGCAGCTTGCAGCCATGTTGTGCATACAAGACTACAAAAGCTTGTTCATGGTTAATTGAGCACTTTCCCCATTTATCAAATGGCAAACAAATGACTTTAGTCTGTCCTTAAAATGTGATTAAGAAGCTTTGACATCTATGATCACAACAAAGGGAACAATACTGGTGACATTAACACATGGACCTTAAGCTTTGTGTACACACTTTCAGTACCTGGCCTGAAACAGGTCAACTATCGGTAGCATGTGAACAGAGCATGTGATTAAGAAGCTTTGACATCTATGATCACAACAAAGGGAACAATACTGGCGACATTAACACATGGACCTTAAGCTTGGTGTACACACTTTCAGTAGCTGGCCTGAAACAGGTCAACTATCGGTAGCATGTGAA
>PNEQ01067389.1:0-26541 GCA_003012365.1 Medauroidea extradentata | reverse complement strand
TGATACTACTACGTATATAAGCAAGTGTATAGTATACACTCACTACACGGCACTGCGCAGAGAAGACACAATATGTCCAGTCACTCTCCCAAGTGTGCTTGTATCACGCTGACTGTGCATGCTTCTATACTTACATCACTCTCTAGCTGCTGATACTACTACGTATATAAGGCGCAGTTAAGCTACTTTGTCTACTTGCTGTTTGCAAATATTTGAATACAGATTTAGTTTTACGTTTTACACGTCAGTATGATCCTCTGGCCGTTTAAAATAGCTGCAAACTACTTTTCTTTGGACGACTATAACCGTAGAAACACCAAACACACGAACCTACAAGCTTGAGTCGACTTTGACTAAACATCATATACAAATATAACTATAGTGTCGCTGACTTAAGGTCGTAGAAAAAGAACTGTACGCCAGTTTAAGTGTGTCACCGGCCAGGCTCAATCCTTGTATACTTGAAGAAATATGGTTGAACCAGCCGGCAATCGAACTCGGATTACAATAAAGTTATTTAAGTATCGAAAGAATAACTTCCAAAGTGAGACATGATGTGTGTCGACTCTGAATACAGGTACCTAACATTACTTAAATTTGCCTCGGTGGGTTTGAAGAGGCTGATTCCGGCGTAACAATATTTGTTTGAAACATATGAAGGCACATATTACATAAAAAGAGAGTACAACCACTATCCAATATTTCAAACAGAGTTTCTGTCGACATTAAATTATTCCACGAGTGCAAAGCCACAGCCGCACAGCTACTTATATATAAGAGAAATGAAATAAAGGCCGAGATGGACGTGAGCAAGTGACGAGATGGAATCACTTGGTGTGTTGGTAGCGACAAGAGCTCCACATTACGCTTGTATGACTCAGTGTATGTACTGTATATAAGACGACATAGAACATGTAGGTAGAGCAGCTATGTAGTTAACATGCAGTCATGCCAACTAGTTAGCGACACAGTATGTTTGAAGAGTGGCACAACTGCAGGTAACATGCTTCTACGTCGCTGTCACAACTTCTGGAAACAAGTCCACACAAGTCTGAGAGCAACTATACACTGTCGCCATGTTGCCTGTTGTTTGTCTTATATACATAAAAACTTCCGTAGGAATTGATGAATACACATTCTTTTATATTACTTTATCCTACTGGTTACATTGCACTGTACGTCACTTGTATACATGCAGGTATATACTAACAGAAACATAACTACCATGGCGGCATGTATAGGGACGAAGGCTACCTATATTCTAAGTTAATATTATAAGATCGTGTTAAACATTTAAATGTTAAGAATTATTTTTATGAGCAGTAGTATAGTTTGCAAGTCTACTAGCAATCCAGAGGGTCAATGTTTTCCTTCTAGTGTCTGATATAATGGCAGGAGAATATGTAATACCTCGCGACTGCACGCTACAATATTAAAGCTGGTGGCAGACACACGCAGTACAATATACCATAGTCAGCTTCAAGTATTAGGAACATTGCTCTGTAACTAACTTGAGTGGCAGAAACAATGAAACACGTTATCCGTGAGTGAATGCTATTACCTGACCTCAGTATTCTTTGTTTGGTTCAATATTGCTAAGCCCGATATGTTTAAGGCGTAAGTTACAGTCATAATGACATAATGACATGATGAGTACTCGTCTCATAGGCAGACATGACGGTATATCGCGAAAATATTTTGTGCCAACATATACTTGGAAACACTGTGGTTTCTCGCGATATACATGATTGGGTGATATACGTGTGACACAACATAACTGTCTGCAGACCAATAACAGGCATCAGATATTACAATAGCGGTATTCTTATTGGCTCAGTCAAATAGGGTAGCAGGTCCACGTACCATATGATGCCAGTAATCTTCTGGTAAGCTGGACGTGTGTTTAAATCCAGCAAACAGTCACATTTTCCCGCGATTAACTGTCATCTGTACTTCATGAAGCAGAGAGCTACAGACCTGCACACGAGGCACTGCAACAAACTGCTGCAGAAATATCTTCACCCCAAATACAAGTTCCTATTGATGCATATATATCGAACGTTGAATCTTTGTTACATAACATTGTTCAACAATAATTTATTTTGTGCTGCCCCTCCTCGGAGCAGAAGGTGATCCCGACCTGCCGAGCTAGGAGCTCATACGCTCATACCACCAATGCATACTTCCATCCACTAAGTGATTGTAAGACGCGAGAACTGGCTAGGGTGCGTCTGTACTACTGGATCTCGACTACTAGATCGTGGATATACGCCCTAGTAGACGTTTGTAGCTTGAAGTAGGGCAGCAGCAACATCAACACTGGAGGAAACCTGCTGCCTGTAGTTAATATGTGCCTGAACAACCCAGGAGTAGTTATAAACTGTGCACCGAAGTGCTTGTGACGATGCTCGAAGAGCCTAGTGATAAGAATCACTGTCGAAGCTCGTTGGTCTCTCAGCTGTTTGTGTTATCAGTCGACGGTGTTCAGACCCCCGTTGAGCAGACAACCTTTCATACAGCTAGAGTGATACAATACACCAGTTGCTGTTCCTTTGTGAGGTTTCCTGCCCTAGATATGTGAAGAAGACTTTCTGTATTCCTTCAACAATATTATTATGAGAATTTTATTTGCATTTGCATAGGGCAAAGTTCTACCCAATGCGTATAATAGTCAATAATTAGTAAGTATTTGATTCCTTACACTCAATAATATGACAAATGATTTTTTGGAATCAAAGTTCAGGCTCGTGGTGTGGCTATGTTAGGATTCAAGAATTGTTAACAAGTGCAGGTGCTTAGGTCTGTGAAAACTTTTGTCATTCCTGGATGACTATGCAGAATGTTGGCAATAGCTAATTTCAGAACAGTTGGAACCATAACTTCAGTTCCACAGATTATGAGATAAGTATCAGAATTAAGATTTTCTTGGCTCTTATAATATGCTAAAAAATAAATATAAAACTCTCTTATACTTTGGCCAACCCTGTTAATTATTAAGTTGATTCAGTCATGAATCATAAGCTGTACATATATGTATATATTCTGTTGTGAGAGCCAAATGTTTAGAACTATTGCGAACCACCTCTAGTAATTCCGGTTAGCTGTCAACAACCTTTAGACTCTGTAAAGATAACATATCAGACAAGTGTGTAAGTTTTCCAAGGAAAATATTTGACATTTATCTAATATTTACTGAACCCTAAATCTTGGAAGTTTAATACAGTATATTTGTTCACGTTGGCAGACTTCATATTCTTGCTAGAGACATGTTCGTATGTACGTACATTCACAGTCAAACTATTAACTTACTATATTTGTGTAGCGTGTTATCGAATTTTTTCTGCGTGACTGTACTTAATTTTGCAGTAATTCATTAATTTAGATGTAAAAGTCACAAGTTTTAAATAGTCATGTCGCTCTTCAAAGAGCTAACTATTTTTACATCAAACACTTTGTAAAATATTTATTGTAGGCATAACTTCTAAAGCAGGTGTTGTTTTAGGCACAATTTACTTTCTTAATTTTTGCAAAGAATTTTTGAAATCCAGTTTCATTTACAATTTTTAAGGGGACGGTCTGTAGAAATTTTCATTGACATATTTTAATTTTTGTATTTGTACCAGCGTGTTTAAAATTTTAGACTAATTTGTGACTAAATATAGTTGTTATGCAATTTTTTTTATCCCTAGTAGTTTTTGCCTAATTACTCGTAAACGTCAAAATTTGCATGCTACGGTTTTCAGTAAGACACTATAACCAACGGACATACCAAAGTGGGGGGGGGGGGGGGGAGGGAACCAGCGAATAACGATGATGTAGGCCACGGTCGTAGAAGAACAGGCCTGGACACTCGCCTATCTACCAATGTATTCTGCTTGACCCCCTTGTTGTTTGGCTGTGGTTTGTCAAGTTACCGAGAATGTTGTGCTTCATTGGCGCTGATGTTACGCCCACTTCCTTTCCACTAAGATAAACAATTTATCAAAACGTATTTTTTTATCAATGTATGAAATACTTCCTTCGCGCAAAATTTAAAATCATGGCTCCATAAATCTTTATTTACTTTATAAATTCAACAATAGAAAAAAGTGGACGGAGTTTGAGTCCGACCGCCCGAAACACAGCGCCAAAAAGTACGACATTCTCAGTAACTTGACAAACCACAGCCAAACAACAAGGGGGTCAAGCAGAATACATTGTTAGATAGGCGAGTGTCCAGGCCTGTTCTTCTACGACCGTGTCCTACACATGGTCCTACACTGTCTTATCAAAAATAATAATAATACAACATACATTAATGTAACATTCACTGCCCTGGCAACCTACCAAATGTACAACTCTTTCCTGTGACAAACTCGCCTCTGCTAAATGCCAGGGTTCAAGCCTCTTCAACTGACGGTGCATATTTCCTCAAAGGTTGGCAGCCTGAGAGCTGGGTAAACAATGATGACTCGACACTCGTGCTGCCGAGGAGAGGACGGTTATGTTCTAGGAATGACAAGCGAATATGTTGGCGACATTGCGACGAATTCTTCACAATGTACAGTAACGAGACAACTCGGGAGCAGGAACAAAACAAGCAATGTATAGTATTTGTATCTGTTTATCAACAGACCACAGCTGCGACATAATTATGCCTCCAACAACTGTTACCGCGCCGTTTTCACACAGTCTAGTCAATTACACGTGTCAACTAGTGCAGCCACATACCGTAGTCCGTTAGCGACCAACTGCGTCTTATCAACAAATAGTTTGTACGCTTTCTGCACATGTTGCCAACATAACTATGTCTGTAATTATCGCGTCGATTGATTTCATCTCTCCTTGATATTATTCTATCACATCTTAACTACATTCAACTAACCTAAATGAAATTGAATTAGACTATACGTTTTATAAAAAGAAGAACATGATGTCCTCGTCGCTGTGACGTCAGTTATCTGAGAATTCGTCAGTCAGTGAGTAGCATTTTAAAATCATTGAACAAGAACAACTCAAGACAATCCACGCTGAACCCAAGGCACGCAGACTATTGCAATATACGTCAAAATGGGTTGTTATGTTTGCCAAACCACGTGCATTGACACAAACAGCAGAACATCATAACCACGCCCACAATTGTCACAACTTCTCTGACGCAACGTACATTTTCTGTATAGCGTTTTATTGCCATTTTGTAGAGTCTGAGTGATCTAGTCAGTGATCGAGGCAGTAAGACACATTATCAACATAATACGATCATTTTCAGTATCGTAAACAGTTGGATTACAGCCGCAGGTTTTTCTTCGAACATAACAATCTACATGAATTTCCAGTTGTTGCTGACTTCCCAGGTTCCAGCCACGTAACCAGGATTTACTTTCGGAGGAGGGGAATATTTGAGGGGAAAAAGGGGGGGGGGGCTCGTGCGCCTCAACATACATCTCGTGCCGATTTTAAATAGATTCTCTCGTGTCAATTGTGAACCAAACCTCGCACAAATTTTGAATAGAGTTTTTATTAAAATATAACTAAGTTAAATTATTCAGGCAAGTTTGAAATCAAACAGCCCATGAAAATGTTGAGTTAAACCTCTCATGCATGTAAATTTTGAATGAGGCTCTCAGTGTACGTAGCAAAGACAGGCAGTATGTAGTCAAGACTAGTATGTAGTATTGTTCAGAAGAAATAGTTAAGAGTATCTGGACGTGGTGTGTTTGTTTGACGAGTCTTGTAACCTTCAGTTCAGTCCGAAACACCTTGCTGTACGGAGCATGTAGCGTGTTAATTGTTTCTAAATAAGTTCGTTATTTCACTTAAACATTCAAACAGGGGCGGTTATAAACTCGTGTTTGGGGATGAATGGTGTGTGTTGATTTTAAATACAAAATTGTGTTATTTAAACAGCTTTTAAAACTAAACATTAACTTTTCAACTGGAGAAAATTGTAATATTCGTTAAGATTTTAAGACGTATTATGTGAATTAGAGAAGGGAGAAGGAGGGGGGGGAAGCGGTCGTGACCTCGTGGACACCCCTCCCTGGATCTGCGCCAGGTTCCAAGGTCATTCCTGACCGATGTGACAAGTTAGTTGCGAACATACTTGTGCACTATTTGATTGCAGTGTCTCATGTGCACACATGCATCTCTGCTTCAAGGTCACTTGTCATGTCGCAATATCCGCATAACACAGACAATAGCCTTGTTCTGGTTGGTGCCAGAGCCGTGTCTGAACATAGACACTCCTAATAACCACGAAGCACAGCTGCCCATGTGCTCATAAGGCATTCAATCACAATGGTACAACAAATATGTTCGCGGCTCTTGATATTTGACAGTGCAATGCACATATAAGCTACCAATTGTTTAAATACTTACGTGTGATCCTTGCTTATATACAACCAATGTGCTCACCACACCCTGGCCCGACATACTTGCGATCTTCACAATGTCATTAGTAAGGTTTGGTTAACGTCGTAACAACTGAACCGAGTTAGGTGATCGAGTATGCTAGTAACGGGGGTTGATAAACCTAGTCAACTCTACCAGGTTATTTTGTTACTAACAGCTGCACAGCAAACTACGTATGTGGACCAATTATCTTGTTTCAGTCTCTTACAAATGAAGTGATGATTGGCATATGCAAACTTTTTTGAGACATTTCATTTTGTTACGATGAATAAACCCCTCATACTAATAAAAGTGCTTCAATTACCCAAGTTATACTGACAAACTTATTTCCACACAACTACGTGCCAATGTTTTGGCAAAGAAAGTCACGGGACTTTTAGGGACAAATATAACCTTCGATAATTTCAGAGGAGTGGAGGGGGAGGGGTGTTCAGCCCTGGCTGCGTCCCGCCTATGTTGGCGGCCATTCTGTGTTCTTAGATCAATATCCGCCGCTATCGCCAAGGGACCAAAAAAATACGAAACTGTAGTAAAATTACCCTGTGACAAACTTTTAACATAGTACAATAATTATTTTACAAAACTACTTGAGGCCGATATGAATATGGGGAGAGACGAGATTCTGAGTTATGTGTAGTGTCTGATATTGACCACATAACTTCTGTTAATATAATTCAGTAAATGACAACGTTTGTGACTTTAAACGTAACTTACAGACTTATTAAACAAATAATGTATGCCTAACTAATGCAAATTCCGTCTTCTTTAAATATCCGACATTAAATTTTTGTTCTTGGCACTTTCTGTTGGCAGGTGTGTTTCCCTAGTAACACTTTGAAACACTTGTTATTCTGACATGGTACGACAAACCTAAACTCCTGATTCAGCGTTTGAATTAATTAAATAAATCCGCCATACTACAATGGCACCAGGATAAACGCTGTACAATTATGAAACGATACAAACAGAGAAAAAAATTGGTTTTTCCAAATTGGCTGAGTGTTTATGCAAAGTTCGTTTGGTAAATTGTTTTCTTGAGAAAGATCTTGAAGATTCATCTTACATTTGGCACTGCCATATAGGCGTATATATTTGTACATAATGTGGGTTGTCTTGAAAACAGTCGTAACGACAGAAAACAAAGTAAAGTGTCGAGCAGGGACGAACACGAACTGTGCTGTTCACTTGTTGCAGGTAAACATGCGGGAATATTTAGCAAAGTTCCCGGTAGCTGCAGACAAGATCCTAGCGAGGAAATACCTGCTGTGCCAGGCCAGAATGCCGGGAAGAGAAGAGCAGACAACCGGCTGTAATGTGCGTCATCGCGAGTAGCGGGAATTTTCCCGGCTCGGGCGGGAATCCACATGCGCGGCGAGGACTGCACTGCACTGCGCATGCGCGAGTCAGTCTACAAAACTAGCGAGCCGAGCCGCGCGCACAACATTGTGCAAGCAGTGAATAGCGCAGCTCAGTTGTGATATAACAGTGATCCAGCAGTCTCGCGCTGTTAGTGTCAGAGAAGTCTAGTGTGAGTGCACAAGTGTGGTCTACAGTTCGCAGCAAACACAGCCTGTATAAGCCTACAATGACCTTCGAGGACGTAAACATGAGCAGCACTGCAGCAGCGAACCGCGCCGACCACAGGTTAGTCTTGCATACAGCCGGGGCCGGGGGACGTAACCATGCAGGCAACATTAGCTATACGAGAAAACATTTTAACATATTTTATCAGATTTGTTTGTTCTATATTTTCTCGTGTTTGTGCGTCAGGGTTAACATATATCTCGTATGTTTGTGTTAACATATATCTCGTATGCGAATTAACATATGTTACTCAGTACTCTTGAAAATGTGTAGTTTTTTTTCCTAGTAATATTTGACAATTTCACATTTTTAATTTCAAAGCTAGCAGACGTTAGGGAATGTAGTGAATGTGTTTAAAGCGAGATGTCGCTGCCAGCTGTGTGTATGCGGTGTATGTCCGTGACCTAGATATTGCACAACATTGTGTAAGGTCCGTGTAGTAACAGCAATAGCTTATCAGCTGTTGGCACCGCATGTTCCCTATATCAATATAACTCTCTGCAACTATTGCACAATGTTGGGTAATTGTTAACATGTTTCATGTAGCACATGTTCCTACAAGCCAAGCCCGGTACATAGGTGTACAGCAATTTTGAAGCAACACGATTTTCTTATTGAAGAACCCCAACATTGCATCGTCACAAATATGTGATAATTTGTAGCTAATTTTTTTGCTATCAATAAACCTTAGTTTTTTCAGATTTTTACATCTAAATATTACTAAGTTTTATTTTGAAAAGAGGCCAAAATGAAGGAAAATAAATATATTTTTTGCAAACAAATGATGCATTATTTTGCAAAACGCCTAATTGTGTGTTGTATAACTCCTGTAAGGCTTGCATTTTTTTTAAAGCATTGCCTAAAAAAGGTTTTTGAGTTTTTGTGAACCACTGGTTACCAAGGCCTTGGATTATGTTATATTTATGTACTGTATGTTTGATAAAATGTAGCCTATATGTCATGCCCAGTCCAGGCTTATACAATATATAAAATAAAGCACATTTACAACTACCCTAACTGATATTAATTCAAATTTTTTTTCTGTTAATTGCTGGTAAAATAGTATACATAATTACGTTAATGGGTACACGAGGGAATGAGTAAGTTCTGGACAGTTATTTGAAGTAAAAATTTTTTTGGGGAAACTTAGGAAAAGTTACAAATTTTTAAATAGTGGTGAGAGTATTAACAGACATGACCAACAAAACTGAAAGTTTTAAAAGAATATTTGTTACCAGCATTGGAAGGGTGGTTACTTCAAAAAGTTGGTTGTAAGATGTGGTGCAATAACTGAAGGTTGATGTGTTTGATAGTGATTGTAAATTTTTTCAGCATGCATGGTTCAGAAATAGTATTTGTGGTTCGGACAAAAAGTGTGTGAGTGACGTAACATCGCTGGGGGATGATAGACCAACCACGCAATCTACACCGGGTAAGCTGCTGTCACATCTTGTCTAAGTCTGAATGTTTATTGTGCTCGTCCTGTAAACATTCTCACAACTCACTGCAAGTTTATTAAGAACAGATAACTGCAAGCCTTTGTGCCAGAGTTGTAATTGGCAGACTTCAAATACTTACTTGTGTATCATTTGTTAGTTTTCTTTCAGTTATATTCTCTCTTGTTTCTGCGACTAGTTTCAGAAAGTCATACATTGAAATTGTTTGCTATACACTTGGATGTGTTAAGAAAGCAAATTAAACTGTCATTCATAGTTTCTTTCATTAAACAAAAGTAAAAACATTATTTCTCATTGTGCAGTTAGTACAATAGGGCCTTGACGTGAATATTAGAAGCAGAGAATGTAAATGTTGGCTGCATTGTCTACCGAGCAGTTCCCGACTGGGGCACAGAGCCACGTGTCAGATTGTATGGTTGCGTCTCACAAGTGTCTTGATGTGAGCTGTACTGGAGGACGTACAGTAATGTGGATGTGATTGTTGCTTGTCGCAGGTGCGGCGATGCACGTAAGACTCTGCTGCATGTGCTCAAGAAAGCCGAGACAGACAAGAGGCTCACGTGTGGCATGATGCCGACACTGAAGGCGCTCGAGGTAGATCCTGCCAGCGCGCTCTTCTGTATCATACCTCAGTCGCGCCACTACGACTCTACCTTCCACATACAGCACGTCTTGTTGCAAGCCTTCTGTTACGAGCAGGACATTCATATTGTCAAGGTGAGCCTTAACAATTCAAGTGTTTCAGACTTTTTACATCCAAAATACAGGAGAACTCCAATTATCCGTATCAACAATTCCCGGACCCCATTTGGATAATAAAAAATTTGGATAGTTGAATTTTTTTCCGGAAAAAAGTACATATATGATGTATTTAAAAAAGAGCTTATGTTTGGTATTGTACACATTTTGAATTAATTAAATGAAAAGGCAAGACATTTTCATGTTACACAACATATGTACGTACAAGCGATGTACGTTGCTACTCGGTAAATGAAAGTCATTGTTTGCTGAACATCTCTGGCAGAGTAATCTGTCTTGACCTGAGGGAAGGACAATAGCGTGCAGACAGATCATTATTTTGCAAATCACAGTACATATGGATGAATGTTTGTCATATATTTTTTCTGAAAGCAGTTAAGGTAATCAGCAATTCAGATAGTTGGAGTTCTACTCTGTATTACCTACTTAGTTATAAAAAAGCCAAAATCAAACAGTAATTTTTCCCATACAAATGGTGCATTACTTTGCACAACGCCTGTACATATCTGCATCATGCGACTGCTGTTAGGCTTGAATTATTTCTACTTAGTGTTGAATGCATTTGTTCTTGCAGCAGGCTACTCAGTAGTACCAACATTTGTTTACATTTTAAAACATCCCTTACACTTTCTTAAGAAACATACTATTTTTGCAATCCATTTTTGCACTATTCAAGAAATGCCAAGTCATACAATGTTGCCTCTGAAGTTTGTTACATCAGCTAATATATTTGATGAAGTGTTTTCATGGAGGCATATTTGCTATTCATCATTTGAAAGCATAATAAGGTAGCTTCAATATGATACTTGACACAGATAATTGTGAAGTAACTGCAGAACCTGGTACACTCTATGTAATGTGAACTACACTCAGAGAGAATGTTTAGTAACAACGTGCTGTGTGTGTGTATTGCAGGTGGACAGTGCAGACAAACTACAGAAGCTCATCTCCTGCCTGAGACTGAACAAAGCGAAGGAACAAGTAGACGTGAGCTGCGTGCTCGTCAGTAAGAAGACGTCTGCGACAGACGAGCTGCTCTTGTCCGAGGCAGAGAAGACGCTACAGAAGTTCTGCGACGAGGCTCAGAGCATTCCCAACCCACCAGTCATCAAACTTCCTAACTTGTGAAGAGAGCCACTTGCTTCTGACGGTAGGTAACATCTCTGCCTACGCAACTCTCGCCTAGCTCGCGCACAAACACGACAAACATGCTGTGTTGCTGGCATATTATATATAATATTGTGTAAAAACAGGGAATGCAGTAATATAAAGAGTGAGGAAAGGCCAAAGAAAAGCAGTGGAAAATACATGAAACTGTGTAACCAGGGTTGTAAAAACATTCACTGCAGAATATGTCTAAGGTAGGAGACAGGCGGGAATTACATTGTGCAGTAATTTACTCCTAATACTGTATAATCCCGAGCCCTACAGGGTAGATACAGTCGCAGTGGTTTCATACGAAGCTTCTCGTACGCTGCCAGTTTTAAGAAGACGCGTCAGTAAAGTGCAATGTAGTGGATGTAACAAAGTATTGTATCACAGCTGCTCTGTATCGAGCAAATATACCAGTCATTGCTTACAAGGCTTATCACCGACTGTATTCCAGGATGATGAAATGTTGCAATATTGCGTGCTGGCAGAATGTTAGTTTGTCATCATGACTTGGCGTAACCTTTGCTCGGTCCTTACGTGCCGCGTCATGCTTACTACAGTAGTTACGTATAGACGATGGTCTCGTATTGTAACGTTCTGCCTCGCTGACTGAACTCTGAGTGTGCGAGACAATGATAACAACTTTCATATGAACTGATATCCCTGCAGTATTGTAATTAGACCACGCGTAAGTTGAGTCTAGCCATGTTTGCTGTATACAATATGCAGTGTTAAGGGCCCTGCCTAGCAGCCTTACAGCTACAGTTGTCAATATTGAAACAAACTACTGTACTTATAAGTGTAGCAACAACTCTTTCTACCAGCCACTGCAGTATTGTGTGCGACATTTCTGTTCAAGCTCTGCCACATGACAAACTTTGTGCCAGTTTTTCTTTATTCAAATGTAACATTAATACAATTTTATAAAAAATTATTTTAAATCTTTTTCATTGCAATACATTAATTAATAAATTGTATGAAAATTAGAGTTCTCATTAAATTTATTGCATTCATAAGAGATTAAATAAAATAATTTTTAAAGTGAAATGTAAAGTTCTATACATTCTTTAATTATGATTTATATGTATTGTAGTTAAATTTATCTTTATTTTCATTTGCAGTTAAAGCAGAAATATGTATTAACAGTTTTGCCTGCCTCGCTAATTCTCTATTAGAAGATTCCTCAGCAGTACAACATTTCTAATGTCCATCCTGCCTATAGTGTGTGCATGTTGTGTTGTGGTCGCAGAGAGTTCATAGTGGATGTCCATCTTGTGTTTCAGGCAAGCAGGACTTGTGCCTTGAAAGGCAACACGACTTAGTGGACGTGACTGTACAGTCGCTGGGTGTGGCCCACGTCAAGTACAGTGCGCGCGCGTACATGGTACCTACGCCATCTTGTGACGTGTGCTCGCATTGTTCAGTTGTTTACAAATAAGGACGTGGCACCGAGGGTAGCCATCGCAAGGCATCGTAACAAAGTGTACCAGTTGTCGTATATTCTACGTTAATCTGCAGATAACTCGAGATGTTTGTTAATTGTATGAATGGTGATACATTCACCAACGTGTACAACTACTGTTATGTTAAACTAGATGTATAAGATAAACCAATGAGGAATTGTGTTGTGTAATGTCGCACAGTTGTGGTTTCGGCAAGGTGCGTTACTTGCAGCATGTAAAGAAAGTGTATTTTTTATGTTTGTGTGAGAGAGAGATGGAGGCATGTATTATTTTTTATAATACAAAAAAGCAAAATGAGTGAACAGTGTCTTTTATTTACCCCACCCTTCTGATGTCCAAGACTACATTTTATAATACATATATTGTAGTAAACAATATAAAAAGCAATAGTTTGTTTGTAGTGAAACAATATGGCCTCCAGTTTCATTACTTTCGTGGCTTGGGTTACCATCACTATGTACGTCATTTCAACTGAACATCAGTCTATTACAAAGTTTTACTCTATAATGTGTACACGTCTTGTCAGAAATTACTTAATGAAATTTAACTACTGTATGTATATGCAGATTACATGCCTACAACAGTGACAATGTTACACTAACTATTACTTGCAAATACGTGCTGGTTGAGAGAGATACAATTTTCTATAAAACCCATGATCCAACACACACACACACATATACTATATATGTATATAGATATTGTAGAAAAAGTAAGTATTTATTGTTGTTATGCTTGGTTCTTCAGTATGTGTCTCACCAGTGGCATTTGTTTGCTCATGAATACAGTATAAATTCTCTCGACCACAAACCATCATTAATCACTGAGAAGTTGCACCAAATGTTTTGTGGTTGTCACTTTTTCAAGAGTTTTTGTTACAACTGATTTTACGAAGTTAAAGTTTAACAATGTAGACAGACATACTGTCTATGTGACTATCACAGTTCGTGTGTGTACGAGGCGACGCAGCAGCCTCAACTTTCCAGTGTGTTATTACCACATTCAGGCGAGTCTCCAGTAGCACAAAATTCAAACTCGAGATATAAGTGTTAACCAGAGATAGGTTTCAAGCGTCGGTCATGAGTGGCTTCCAGATATGCTCGTGGCTAGCCTTGCTCTCAAGCAGGGCAGCTTCTGCCGAGCACGTCAAACATGCCAAACAGTAGTCGCAATCTTGGCCAGCGGAACTACCCAGAGTCAAATGAACCCCTAGTAATATGCTGTAAGGATCAGGTTCTCGCAAGGCCTATTGCGTAGGCTCAGAACAAGTAAGTATAAAACAAGACTGTTTATCAACATGTTTCTCACTTGAATGCGTGGCACATTTTATGTACTATATGAATTGAATCTGTAGATTGGACAACGCAAGCACAATTTTTAAAAATATTCTTGTCCTCATAACGACACCATCTTTGGACATACAAGTAATGTCTCATTCCATCAACACAACATAGACCTGGATTACTCGAGTACTACAGTAACATTCAGTCCAGGCGCAGATATAGTCGTCAGGAGTTGAAGACAGTCGTGTCGTTAGGAAAGTACGTTCAGCTGTATTCAGTCATTCTAGATATCACTTTTGAACTGGAACAATTTTCTGCAGTGTGATGAGATGCATTTACGAGATAAGTAACGGAAACTGTGTGTGTCATAACAAATTGGAGTAGATGCAGAGATACCAGTGTTATAAAACATTCACTCGCAGGTATTTATAACTAAGATTACTATCGAGTATAGCATACATATACATAGCCCGTTTATTTAATTAGTAGATATTACAGATAACATTTATCGGAGCAGTGTAATGTAAATGTAAACAATGTACAAGCCTATGTAAATAAATGCACGTGGCAATATTTATGTTTACATGCGGCGGAAAGATATAAACTGGCAGAAAATAGAAATTAATCAGGTCTTTTTTGAGGGCTCACTTTATTCCGAATCCCCTGTAATTACCCAGTGCTGGGAAAACAGTGGAACCTTGTTAATACAAAGTGGTTTTCTTTCCTCTTGGAATGAGATGAGGAATTGAATATTACCTTTGATGCTCCCAAAAAATTTTCTTTACACATAACACAATGTAATAGCAAGTTTACTTGTTAAAGGCAACCATTAGTGCGGTGGTAATGTTTGTATTTTCGGGATAAACAGCCTAAAAATATATTCACAGAATTTCTTGTATTTTTGTAAACTGTTAATACAAACCTCATTATTAGGTACATACTGCACTATTTTCGGTCCCCTCAGGCTTGAATTAAAGAGGTTTGACTGAAATTTTCTTTTTTAATGTACGAAGTCACCCCCTTACGACGCTTTGTACATAACTCTATCCATTACGATAGTCCCATCTTACTATTCTTTCACCGTGGAATTTGAACACAACTGTTTTATTGTAAGCTTCCTGTGTTTTGTTGAAAATAATTCTACGAAAGCACATACTAATCATCAAGAACCTTGATGAAACCAAACATTACTGGTTTTAGTTTATTCGGGATCACGTGAGCACTCAAAAAAGACCTGATTAATTTCTATTTTCTGCCAGTTTATATCTTTCCGCCGCATGTAAACATAAATGTTGCCACGTGCATTTATTTACATAGGCTTGTACATTGTTTACATTTACATTACACTGCTCCGATAAATGTTATCTATAATATCTACTAATTAAATAAACGGGTGTTGTATATATTATATACTCAATAGCAACCTTAGTTATAAACACCTGCGAGTAAACGTTTTATAACACTGGTATCTCTGCATCTACTCCAATTGGTTACGACACACACCGTTTCCGTTACTTATCTCGTAAATGCATGCGTAGTATATTAATTTGTAATTAATAATAGCCACAATAAACACACACGACACACGCAATTAAAGAATTCAAGTTTCGTTCAGCATACTGCCATGAACGACGACGACGACGCAACTAACAAAAACAATAAGAAACGTATTTTCTTAATGGGTGAAACCAGAAAAAAAAGCTGTTTCTAATTCCATATGCTCAGACTGATGATCGTAACAAATAACAGTTTACACATTACTAATGACTTCACATAATTTAGCAACAATATTCATAAACAGTTATTTCTAATACTTTTGAACGTGTTCATCAGGAACTCATATTTATTACACAACAGACACACACACTCATGACTCAACTCTCTCTAAAGTGAGCGACACTGCGTCGGCGAAAACCTAACTCTGATGCCACCTGTCGGTGGAATTTTAAACTACCTCTGTGGCGCGAGCGTTGGCGGCAATTTTGTATTCAGCGGGCGGTTGCATCACTTTGTGGTGGCGCCAATCAAGTAAACTTACACAGTCAGTAGGTACGTCCATAAGATCATAATAAATATTTTAAAGTTTTTGTATACAGAGAGATCGATTGCATTTGTTGTTATTTCACTAATGTTGCATTCCAATAAGAAAATCCAGGGAACTGCAAGCTATGATTCACTACCAACCATACAAACGATAATGTAACTATTGTTAATGTTGACTAAAATGCAGTAACAGCTAGTAATTTTTTTCAACAGTGCTCTCTTTATTCCGAATGACATATACTACAGCATTCTTGGGAGTAAACACATCTCTGACTTTTTTCACTCAAATGTTGTGATTTTCAGCACTTAAGACTGTATAAGCTAGGCCTTACCATAGTGCAGAAACTTGGGATATAGTTTGCAAATATTCCTTCAACACTATTTACAATACTGCTACGTACATAACAGCATTCATGGTCATACATACATACATACATACCTCCTGATTACAATCATCAAATACTGCACATTACTAAGCATGTACCTAGGACAACAAGTGAACCAACAATGTGCATCTGAAGAAAAACCACTGTGCATTTCCTTAGTTATGACTGACTGATCATCAACAATGTGTAAAGTATGTTTTATTTGATTGGTGCATGTAAGGCATTGCAGCGTGTCACGCATATTCTTTTTTACACCAACCTCTTAACTTATTCGTATTATGTTTATCTACAAAATGAAAGCACAATTGAAAATATGCTTCTATGTTTTCAAACATTCAGCACACTCATTCGAAACATGGTTTTCAGGCCTCTCAAAACAGATAAAAACTGTTTTTTTTTAGACTGTTGTAACGCCGAAAATATTACCTGAATTCGTAAAGTACAAAGTGAGAGGCATGCATTGGTCTTTAATTCATACTAATGAAAAATAAAATGTTGTGGTCACCGCTTAAAGTCCCGTAGGAAAACCTTACACAACATTTTGGCACGCTGCGAATAGAAGCGATATCCTTCTTGGCAAGTGTGGCACACTGGCTCTTATCGCTATGCTGTTCCCATGCGTCAAAGGTGGAAATTCGACACCTGTGAAGACTACTCTTAAAATTTATATTATTTAAATTTTGCCAAAAACTTCTGTTCTGAAGAGAAGCCAGTTGCAGTTTCTCACAACAAATATTCAGACTCGTGTTGCAGCCCCAGAGCAGTACAATGCCCGTCATCTTCCTACAATAGTTCAGAACTCTGGCGTTGGGAACTATTACCATAATTACTGGATTGTAGGCCGACACCGAACGTAAGGCAACCCCTAACTTTCAAAACATTGCTGGAAAAAAATGAAGATAATTATAAGCCAAATTTTGAAGGCCCCGCGCACGGGATGATAATGATAATGACAAAGTTTTACGGCTCTTTAACCTCTCAGGTCTTTAGAGCTAATGGTGATTTTTTTTCCTGCCTACCAGACACAACTGAATGGAAGAACTTGACACGAAGTAGGTAAACAAGTGGGCAGGCGAGACTAGTCATGCGAGAAATGCTGACTTCTGGCCCGGCGCTGTAGTTCGACACGACACTCGGCACATCCTGGCGCAGTGTACCTACTACTGCGGGCTGACTGGCAGCCGGCTGGCAAAGTATAAAGAAGCTGTAGCCATATCTACTGCCAAACATTAAGTTTTTTTAGAAATAATGTGCCGGTGGTAGATAGGTAAATACGGAATTAGGCCTTTAATGGAACCATGAATTTATCATGTGAATGAGCAGGCTTAAAAAATATATTTAGTATATTAGATGTTACCTTGGCATATTTGATGACTTTTTTTTACAGTCGGGTGTATATCATCTTCTCTTTATTTTGAAACTCAGCAACCACGTATTACGTAAATACACACAAGCAGCAAATACAGCTGTAGCTATACCGTAGTCGACATATGACATTTTAAAATAAAGTAAAAGATAACTTGTAGTAAATATGTACTGCAAAACTGGTGGACAGACCTGACATGTTCTGAACACACTTATTCAACATTCACAAACATAACAAACAAATTAACACAAAACTAATTAAATGGGTAAATTTTTTTATTACATATTTAAAATATATTACATAAATATATGCATTAAGCCATGCAGCACCATAAACGTTACAACTAACACATAAGTTAGTTCTAAAAAAAACAGGGCAAGAAATTAAATTTGCACCAAAGTTAAAAAAAAATTTGTACAATGGCTATTGGCTAGTAGCCAAAGAAGTGTGATGTATAAAAATAGTAGAGACAGCAACATTATGTTCAGGAGAACAAGACAGATTCTCTTACACATTCATGATAAGTAAGGTCAGATCTGCATGAGGCAAGACATACCATACGTGACATTGTAGTCACTTAAACACAAGACACATGAGCATCACTAGCACTTATCAATACAGTATCACAACAAACAATACTTTACTACATACGCCGTCACTCATATATTGTTACTTGTTCTTCACTCTGCAGTATTTGAAGTCTACGACATCCAACAACTTCTGCCACAGTGCCAATTTAAAGTTGTCCGAACCCAGTTCTATCATCAGTCTTTAACTAGCCACCGTATGCAATGTGCCCAACAAAACATATAACAAAACGTCAACAGTTAGCATATACATAGTGTGTAAGTGGATCTAACATATGTTCTGCTGTCGCAGTCACGTGAAACGCAAGACAAAACCAGTTCTCACTGCAAGCAGCCCGAGCTCAAGCTACGACGACAGGAATAATTGTAAACAATGACAAAAGTGGTTTGAGAATTGACAATATGACCACCGTACTGTTACTGTTCAGAGTATAAACACTGACAGACACAGCAACTATTGTTCCTGAAGAAATACCTTTACTTTAATTATATTAATTTTCTTGATTCCAATCAACACATTACATACATTCACATTTGAAGACTTGGTAAAGAGTTAGTTTAACTGGAAAAGTGGGGCAGCAAAATGTTTCAGTCACAAGGGATACAATACCATCTGCACATTCAACTCAACTACGAGAACAGAGTTGCAAGTTAACACTAAATCTCTACTGTCGAGCCTCGCTATTATAACAAGCCATGGTTTACGAAAACATTTGTCATAGTTGAAGTACCCGACTAATTCTTTAAAAAGCAAAATTTCTTGAAGTGGTATTATTTATTAGTTCATATTAAACTGTAACTGTTATAAAGTACACACTTTTTAAAAATGGAATTATTTAATTTCACAGGCAGAATTTTCCTAAAGAAACAGATACTCAATGAGTCCGTAATACTGTCTCCTAGTAAGTAGAGAAGAGATGAGACAGACTGAGTCATTACAAGACTTTCCTAGCTTCACATAACCGCCTTGCCTCAGTTACGAGTGTGTGGCCCTAACTACACACTACAAGTGTGTTCTAGCAGACTTTTGCAACATTTTCATTGTTTTTTACAGTTGCAAACTTTTACTTCAGTTTTCATAGCTTTTTTTAAAATAGAAATTTCCTAAAATTTCTTGGAGGCGCGGGAGAGAGACGGAAAGAAAGACGACTCGGCGGTGTTTATCATCACTTCTCACGTGTTAAATGTGCGCGAGCGGGCGACCTAACTCACTGGGCGCGCACTCGGCTCAACGAGTGTTCCACTGCAGTTTTTAAAGTTTTTTCGTATATTTTTTTCTTTTACGACTGCGGCTTACCTGTTGATGGTAACTGCGGTATGTTGTTCTTGTGGGCTATCATACTTTCTAACAAGCTGACTTCCATTTCCAACGAATAATGCTGGAGGATTTAATTTTTTTGGGTTGTGGGGGGGGTAAAAAAATTTAAAGTTGGATTTAACGAAAAATCGATTTAGAGTAAACATTTTTGGGTCCATTTAGTTAATCGGGGGTTCTACTGTATTTAAAATTAAAAATCTATTTCCCTGATTTTTAAATTTAAAAGTAGTGTTTCACAAATAAAGGATGCTTAGGATTTTTTAAAAACTGTTTACACCAATAAACTGTACATATGAAACTATTGTAGCAACAGTAGCCGAGCGCAAACAACTGTCCCGACAGCACAGGAGCGCTTGTATGGTCTAGTACACAGCTATCGAGAACAAGTGCCTTATACCGTAAGCACAGTATTACCAACGAGCAATACAAACACAAATATAACACTGTCTTCTAGCATTAAACATAATCATGTGTGTTTAGAACATTTAACTATGCACGCCAAAGTTGTTTTACACTGTGTTCTTTCGCTAACGGCTGAAACTTATACTACAGTACATTCTACCGTCAAGTTTCTTATGTATATTGCATCAACACAAATTGTAACATGTAGTTAAACAGCCGTTCCAGTAGTGAAAACTAACCTTATCAAGTCCAGAATATGTCATGTTCAAAATCACAACCCATAATTTTATACATATCCTTTACTCTGACTTAAATATCACGAAAACTAGGGTCCTATAGCTTAATTAATGATCCGTAAGCACAAATGCACACATTTCCACAGAAATAATCTATCAACGTAACTGAAATTTAAACTCAACTTCCAATCGTGAGATGAATCTAGAATTGTGAAACACAAGCCATACCGTACAACTGAGCACATCAAAATCTTTATTCCCCCATCCTGTCAATAAAATGTATTAATTGAAGTACTGTTTAAATCACAACATGCAAATTAATTTATCTCAACATGTACAGCAGTGGCCAGTTTTATGTTAAAAACGCAGAACTCTGGACACACATCACAATACAACACACACACATGAATATTACAACATATATAAAAAACTGTATCATTTGTGCATTAGAATAAAATGTTATGTGCCTTCTAGTAAACTGATAACAAAACATGTTAACACAAATTAAATAATTTTCCAAACACATAGATAATTACACAAACAAGACTTATTACAAATATCATACAAATGCAGCACATCCTCTATATAGTTACAGTAGTAAAACTATATTTTTAAAATGTTACAACAATATGTGATGTACATAAAGATTCTTGGAATCTTTTTTAAACATTAAAATGTCTGTTTACAACAAATCACATACTGTACACAAGTTAGTTTTCAAACAAGACGTGTACGTAAGTAATTTGTTTAATAATAAAGTGTAAGAGTTTTAATTCTAAACTAGAGTGTTTTTATTTACAATAACTTTTCCAAAACCCCAATTCCTCAAGTTCTCTCTTCATCAGACTGTTACTTTAGATTACAGTATGAAGGGACACGCGACAGTGTCTATACAACGTGCTAGGAGCACAGACAAGAGAAGCTACAGAGCTCAGAGCAGACTAAGATCTATAGAAGATATCTCCCACAAGAACATGTGTACAACGCCTGCTCCAGTTTCCATTATCAGCCCTGCACTCACACGCTAACACACTAGAACACATAAAAGCTCAGATCGTACCACACAAGTACATACATATTTAGTTACATCACATCTTTTAGTTTCTTGTTATATGGTTTAATGTTACAGTATTACGTGTTGATAGTTTAGGCATTATTGTTATACACTACACTTAAAATATTCTCCTTTGACAGTATAAATGAACACAGAATTGAAGACAGATTCAAATACGTACAATATGTAAGACTTGACCTTAACAGCTGTAACTAGGTTTGACTTTGAAACTTACTGTACTACAAATAACTTTTTCCCATTTGATTTGAACAGACAATCTTACAACTCATGGCAGAGTATAAAAAATCACGGATCTCGACCATCGCACTCTCACCAAGTCCTTAAGCCATTTACGTACACAATTGTAACAAAGGCACCGTAGTTCATTCCCTTCTAAAACACGTGTTTACAAACAGCATCATTTGAGAGATTCAGCATAGCGTAACAGGTAATAACATTCGAAAATTAAGAAAATATATGGTGCACATATAGGTATGATTTTTTATTTGCAAACTACTTGTATCTGTATTGTTGTCAAAACACACCATATTTTCATAGCCATAAAGTACAGCTATGCTAACATTTAGTGATACATACATATTGATGCCTCTACAATAATAAAGATTAGACAGAATATGCAGATATAGGAAGTCATGCTGTGAAGATCAGAGCCATGTTTCTGATACAACGTCTTCACGTAGAAAACTCTCATGGCAACCACATTTCTCCTTAACCAAGTAATGATGATAAAACAGTTCAATTTCCTACTACCAGAAATACTAACAAGAGCTTTAATAGCTCACACACAGTTTAGCCACAACTACGGGAAAACATTATGACAAACAAAATGATGCCAATAAGGAAAAAACAAAAATTGTGCCCGTAGTTTCTGTTGAATAATTTCATATACAATACAGTCTGACTTTAACATTTATGTATTTTGACATTTCACTTCTGAGTAGTGGGTCTGTAAACAGGATTGCAGAAAACCTGCTTTTCCAGGAAGCTAGGTAGGTTTAAAGCTACAAACAATGGCAGTACCAGGCATATTTCTCAGAATACTGTACATATGTAAAAATATGGAAATGTTACATGAGACATACTATAATTACTGAATATGTTTTCAAGCAAAACAATTCTTCCTCTACAGTCAGAAGTTCAGACCAAACCTCAAGTATCATGAAGACATCACAGCATGGCTCACTACATTAGCACTCTGACATCACGAGATTAATACCATACAACTCTCTCTCTCTCTCCCTCAATACGATACAACTCTCTCTCTCTCTCTCCCTCCCCCCCCTCACCATAAACACCTAGGTAGACCTGTAATTCCCTACATACATGTATTCTAGGCCATGGCTTTGTCAACACGACAACTATCACAGCAGTACGACAAGTCTAGAGAAAAATAAAAACACAAATCAATTTACACAGTGTTGTTGAAACATAAACCTGCCTTACAGCAGACTTGTGACCACTAATATTGTTACCAACAGTCACTGATGGGCTGATACGTGAAGGAAAAATTTCACACATGAACTGCACCACGCACATACACGGGCCAACATACCTAGGCACAGATTCACCCTCACAGATTCCCCCTACCACAGTGTCTGTGTTAATTTGGGGTGATAAGTAAGTAGGGGAAAGGCGGGACTACGATGCAGCATATCATAAAAATTGATATTTCATATTACTAATGCTTATTACAAAAGTTATAATTTTTAAGTAGCAAAACCACTAAAATTGAGTGACCTGTCAAAATCGCAACCCTCTTACAAGAGGACAGTAAAATGAAGGTTTCCCCAAGAATCAAACCTTGTTATATAGAGTATACCAAAAATGTTTCAAATTTATTCATTGCTTAAGGTATTGCAGTTAATCCATGTAGATATACAAGAGTTTACATGAAAAATCAGATGTCTTAACTGAGGAATATTATTAGTTTTTTAATGGAAACATGTATGTTCAGGTAGTGGGTGAGATAATTCTGATAACTTACTACCAAATTTCATAATATTGGGAAAAGGAGTTTCACAAACGTCCCTACAATATGACAAAAAGAAACAAAACACCAAAAAAGCGGTACAATATCTTAGGCATTCCTAGTTTGCTCGCCAGCAACCAATCACCCTAAACTCTAGGTCTTTGGTTCGGTATTCACATACAGCACTTCTATAGGTGGTTCCGAATAAAGTGAGCACAGCACACAACATAGCTCTGTTTGATTTTAGTTTGCAGACAATTTGTGTATCTTTCTGATGCATGTTAACATAAACATTGCCACATTCTTTTATGTAGGTTGGCATATACAATGTTTACATCTACAGTACACAGCTGCATAAAATGTTATCTACAATATCTAGTTGCCATGCATGACGACGCCACATTTACAGCGATAATAAATAATGTCAATGGGTGAAACAGAAAAGAAAGAAAGAAAATACCGTTTTTTTTTTAAAATTAATTTAAATTCCAAACACTGTATGTACGTAGACTGATAATCTTAAAATAAAAACAATTCACAGAATACTAGTAACTTCACATTTGGAAATGGTATTCATAAACATTTCTATAACAGTACTTTTAAGTGTGTTATAAGAAACAACATTAATTTCACAAGAAAAAACATCTCGGAGAACAATTCCTAGTACATAGCAAGCACACTCAAGCTATTGAAAGTTAACCTATGAACTAAGTACAGCATCTGCAACGCAAAGTGCTGCTGAAGAATTGTACAGACGAAACAGTAAACTTCTAACAACTTGGTTTCATCACTGCGTGTTGCCACTGTAAAATTAAGTAGTTAGCAAGTACTGTACGTGAAAACTATCATAAATAACAATTTTGAAGTATATTCAATAGAAACAATTTCATTACCACTGTATTTGAATAAGAAAATACATGCAACTATATTCTGTAATTAGCTGGCAACTGTACAAGAAGTATGGCAACTATTGTTAATGTTGAGTTACGGACGCATGGCAAGTCATTTTTTCCAAAGGTAAAAGTTTTAGTGCTCACTTTTTCACAAACTGCTTACAAAAGAATACTTTTTCATGAACAACAGAGTATCATTTATTTGATAGTTGCAAATACTATTAAACCCTCAATGTATTTTACCATATGGTTTAATAATTTTAAAATATTAACTACGCAGTATTTAGACCCCAATAAAATGATAGCGGCAACAAAGAGTGCTACAGAACTGCAGATAGTTTCAACATCATGACAGCAGTATGGTTGCAAATCGGCCAATGAGAGAGGTAATTGTACAATATAGAGACAACAAACATGACACAACACAGACCAGAAGTGACTAACCTGCTGGCTCGATTAAGCTTCTCTTATGAATTAATTGACAGGTGAATTTGATAATTCAGACCAGATTGTGGGCTACACTAGGTGATCACACACAAGCAGAATTAATTACATAATGTGTAATTATAATTAGTATATTTAATATACAATATAGAGTAATTACATTCAACAACATTTCCGTAAGAAATGGGCCGGGGAAAACAAAACACCGGTAAAAGGATTTACCATAAATGTTCACACAAAGACGAGGTATATAAATTATAGAAACTCAATAAATCTCCAAAAACAGACGTTAAAAAATCACACGAAGGAAGCATCCTACAGAACTAGGATGAAATAAATACTACAGAATAAAAACATAAGGTCTGAGACTAGAAAACTATAGTAACAATAACAAAGCTTGAAGAAATGCAACTTCTGGCGAAAAACTATAAAAGCTATAAAACTAGTTTACAAAAGAAAACATTCAATGCACATGGAAGGACCGTTTGTTAAGTTCACAGCATAACAGTTCACGTTGGTTTCCTGGCTCCGAGCCCGACGGCCGGTCCCCAATAAGAGAACAGCAATACTCGACACTACTTTCTACAGAATGTACAGACAGAGCACGTTGCTATCGGCACGACCTCAGAGGTTGAGCGAGCGTTGTCGCAGCGCTGTGTTGATAAGGTAGCTGTGTGCTTGCTCGGTCAGCTCCAGCTGATCCTTGGTCTTACCACAGGCGACCATCTCCCATCTCACATCGAGCTGCACAACAACATGGCACGCTACAACTATGCCACTCCCCAGTATCTTACAAGGTGAGGACGTAGCTAATGCTACAACTGAGCAAGCGTTACTGTAGCAGAAAGCAAGCACTGGCATCTTGTCTGGGTAATCAGACACACTGTGTATTTCACTGCAGTTGATTGACAAAAAATAATCATGTTCTTCAAGATATTACATTAATTTAGGTTATCACTACTTTATTATTTGGTTGAATGAGATCTAGTTTCATTACTTACATACAGCATAAAAAATTTCCTACCACAGAATACACTAAATTCTTCACAGCAACTTTGCTAACCCAACAAGCATTGTAACTAACTTTACATCCTTTAAATAAAATGTGAAAACATTTTACATTATTTATCAAGTGTGACAGAGCAAAATAGTACTAACAAAAGTATTTTCTACGAGGATTTACTTGAACTTAGAATTAAAAGCATACTGTATTTGAATTATTCTTGGGAAAAAATGTTCTGTAATTTTTAAACTCTTAATTTTAAAACAACACTACCTCGATGTCCCCAACTTTCTACTAACCACAATACTGTACGACATTTATCACTCCATATTAGTTCCGTTAATTACGGTATATGCATTTCCCCAATAAAATGTATGTAATATTGTACAAGTGGAAGAAATATTTGTTTTTATGGTCGCTGCATTTAATTCTTGTCTATTTGGGCAGTTTCATTTTTTTAATTAGAAAAAATCCTAGATTTTTATACTTAAAATGCATTATTGCATCAAAATAAAATATAATTTTACTCTGAAGTGTGGTGGCACTATTCTCCTTCACACACATACCACGTGCTCGTTGTACCTACGCTGACCACGTGCTCGCACAAACGCGCCCTCTGATTCATCCGTCGTATATTGCTGGATTCGGTATGTCCTCGGCTAGCTGAAAGTTCAGTGATAGAGTTACGAGCTCTTACCTCAGTGTCGTGGGTACGAGAAGAGAAGAGCAAA